>LOJH01052953.1:0-11220 GCA_001685095.1 Ellobius talpinus
CACAAGGCAGGGAACCCTGACTGCTCTTTGGACTAGAAAGGGAGGGGGGAGGGAGTTGGGAGGAGGGGAGGAGGTGGAAAAATTTAAAAATAATAATAAAAAATAATAAAATAAAATAAATTGTTGCAATCCTGTATGTACTGGGTCAAAGCAAGGGGCTGAAGAAATTCTAGCATGTTCTACTGGGAAAAGTTTATGACAAAAGCCTACATTTTTAGATTTACAAAATTTTTTAAATTGCAAAAATTTACTCATGGAACTCCTAAAAAATTATTTACAATAACATATAATAAACTAATAAACAAATGTCCTTGCTAGGCACTCTTATTAGATTTTTTTTGGTTTTTTGAAACAGGATTTCTCTGTAGCTTTGGAGCCTATATTGGACTTAGCTCTTGTAGACCAGGCTGGTCTTGAATTCACAGAGATCCACATGCCTCTGCCTTCCAAGTGCTGGGCTTAGAGGCATGCGCCACCATCACCCGGCATCTTATTAAATCTTAATCAAAAGGATAGACCCTATTTGAAAAGGATTAAGACAAAAAGCTAGGCAGCAAATCTGAAATGAAAGTGTCACGCAATTTTCATATGCTAATTGTTTTTATGTAAATTAGAGATTCAAATGTACATTTTACAAAAATAAAAAAAATAGTGTACTGACTTTTTTTTAAAGTAACTTAGGAACCCTGACCCTAAATACAAATGCATTTAATATTTCCTATGAAACAAGTAGAAGACAATGTAATCATAAACAATGAGAAAAATTAACAGAAAATTATAATTGTCAAGAGCAGTTAGAAATCTCACTCAACTACATGAAAATGAAACAAACTCAGAAGAGAAGACTTTCTAGGTGGAGCTTCTATTTTCTGTATGACCTAAAACAAAATTACCTTTCTTGTGTTCTGCTTGCCTCTTTATCCTGGGAACTTTAAAAACCAGAAAGTGTAGTTTATTTGTTACAACAATATCTAGACCTGGAATCTCTAGGAAGAGCTTATAACATGTGCAAAGAATAAAGGACTTTCTGTGCGATATTCACATACAACAGGTAAAATTATTATTTTGTTTTTATTATTTTCAGATTAAAAAATTGACATAAGTAGGCAGTGAAAGACAGAATTGGTAACACTTTTGGTTCCACTTTGAGGTGATGCATATTGAGCTTGTGTCTACATCAATGAAAATTTCCTTAGGCCTCTGACAATTGCATATTTCTATCTGAGAAATCTTGGAGGTACACACTACTTCTCAAGGGTCAGGATGCAATCAGTCAATTTACTTTCAAAATACTCATTCAAGTGCCAATTTGAAAAGTAATCAGTACTTTTATTAAATGTAAAATAACCCACTATTGGTTTTTTTAAGGTTTTCTTTTGTTGCCTTTGAAATTGAGTTCTGAAGGTTTAAGTACTTTTGAAAATACTTCAAAATCAATACTGAAAATAGGGTTTTCAGAATCCATTTTCTTCATCCTACCATGATAGAAGACAGATGCTGCGGACTAGACAGAGTGTTGTATCTGGGTTGGGATTTATTTGAGATTAGCATCACAAAGAAAACAAAGTATCCCTGTATTATCTTTTTCTAATATTTAGCATTCTTTGAGATTTACGACTCAAATCATAAAAGCTTTGAAGGCACTGCACTGATGTTCTACTTTTAATGCCTTTGTAAGAGAACCAGAAAAGATATCTAGCTTACACAGGTTCTTAAACTGAGAGTTGTAATGTCCTATGGGGGAGGATAACTGCGTGTGGAGGTCATAAAGTCTTTGAAGGCAGGAAAATGTCTCTGAAAGGCCAACAACCAGGAAGTAATTTCAAATCCAAACACATAAGGAAACTAAGCTGTCTTTACCAGTGCTTGCCTCTGTTGTATCACAGCGCCACACCGCAACCTTGGTTCTGAACGCATCACGAGCACATTGTGCTGTGCACACTCTCTTATCACACGACATCAACAGTGCTTCCTGGATGCCTCAGTTTAGATTTGAGGTTACCCAATGGCTTGAATTGGAGTGTTTTTTACTGTGTGTGATTATTTGTTGTTTCTTTTTGCTGTTTATATTTTTATTAACATCTCCTTACATAGGCCTGGCTAGACTTGAGCTTACAGTGTAGACCTAGGCTTGCTCAACATCACAGAACTCTGCTTGTCTCTGCCTCTCAAGTTTTTTGGGTTGAAGAGTCTTCTGGACTCTTTCGAGAGAGATAGCTCTGAGATTTAGAGAAGTTTATATTCTGATCATTAACCAACATTTCACCCACTTTGTAATAAAGATAGATCATGCTTGTGGCAATGTGAGTTGATTGGAAGGCAGCTACATGCTGCCACTCTGACCTCTATATTTCTATCTTGATATGCAGCCATTTCTCCTTAATTGAAATATTCTCTGCTGGAGAAAGAGAAGGAAATGAAACTTACAAGTCTCAGGGAGCTCTCAAAACTTACAGGATTCACAAGACCCCTACCCAAGGTGATAGGCACTTAGCAATTGCTAGGGAGATTATGCCATTGGCTCAGCTGTCTGTAATTCCTACAAGGAGCTTCTGGTATGCTGGGGTAGACTTTTTGGTGACAGATCTGCTTTTGAGCCATTCTTGGACCAGTAAGTAATCCCAACAAACTCACTAGTTGACTAAGTTTAGACTTGCATGGAATTGTTTCTTTAGTCTTTCTTTCATGCCCTGCCTGAGGTGAATTGATATTATTCTATTTGCCACATTATAAGGCTGAAACTCAAACCACTCTGTGGAGTTTTATCAATGTAACATGGAGAGAAAGGGAAGATTCCATACTGGAAAGCAGTTGGTAGTTCTTATTATAACAAATAGCCCTTCCAATGAAAGTTTACCAAACTGGATGCTTCCACCCAGCCAGAAGGGAATGAGGGAGAAAAATCCTATGATGGGTTCAGAGTCTTTGTTAGTGAGGGTCTATGAATGTTAGGAGATATTAAATAAGGGGATGTTCCCTAAACAGAGTAAGGCCTACTTTTGTTTGATCTTATTTATTATTATTTTTAGATGCTTGTTAGCTTTTACATAAGAGAAAAATGAGTGTGGATTTGAATGGGAGTGGTTAGCGGGAAGGGATCTGGGCAGAACTGGGGAGAGGAAAACTGTAATCAGAATATATGGTAAAATCTATTTTCAATAAAAGAAAAGTAGGAAACATACAAAAAACCCCAAAGCAATGAGATTATTATATTTCCTAAAAACAAGATTAGTTAAGACTTCCACTGTGAGCTCTGACACAATGAGAGAAAGACAACATATAGACAAACCATTTACCACATGTAGTGATGGACACTATCCAAATCTCATAAGCATTTGACTCTCTAGCTTTAGGAAAATAAATATTTAATAACAATTTATTCTTCCATAATACCAACCACTTTGGGGCAGTCAGGTAACAAGTCTGTTTTTTAAATATTTACATATTCATCCCAGAATGAGAACTTAATAACAGGTAAGAGGAAGGGCAATGATTTATAATTTTTTTCTCATAATAGAATTTTCTTGGGCCAATGACTTTCTCACTGTAAGATAGTATATGTTATTTAGCAAACCCATAATGTTTTTGTTGCTCTAACATAATAAGCAAAAGGGTAGAAATGAAAATCCATACAAGTGTGTACCTTAAATGCCTATTCCATTAATAGAAAGTGTACTTGTTGTAAACATTAAATCAGATATGCAATGATGTCTCCTGTGGAATGCTGATAAATTGGAGAATCTGGATGATTATTATGGATTGGCAATTGGGTTCTTCTGTGGTACACCTAAATCAGCACCAGTCTAGTAGGGAAACATGATGTTGGGCTGATAAGTATTCTTCTCTATTGGCAAATCATACTATAACAAGGTTGAACTAAATAAATATTCCATGAACTGATATTTAAGGTTCTTTTCTGAAGAAAAGAACTTTTGGTCAAGAGCCACAAAGAAAAGAAAAAATATCTGTACAACCCAAGATGACTCTACAAGGTCCAGTAACATAATTCTCAGTAATGCTTCTTCTCCGTCCTTCAGTACTGCTCTGTTAAGTACATTAACTAGTCCAGTCCTATTCAATGATTTTCTCTCATAATGACGTATTTCATGCATTTTGGTTTAATAGGGTTGTCACCAGATGTGTATTACTACTGAATAGTGAAAAGATGACCTCTATGACTAAAAAGCTAAAGTTTAAAATAGTAAGGTATGAGCCAGGCTGTGGCGGCACACGCCTTTAATCCCAGCACTCAGGAGGAAGACCCTGTCTCTAAAAACAAACAAACAAACAAAAAGTAAGTTAGGGGGCCTGTGAGCTGGATTGGCAAGTAAAAATGTTGCCTATCACCAAGCTTGGTGACCTGAGGGAACTGGGTCCCACAATTTCAAGTTGTCCTCTGACCTCCTTACATGCACCGTGGTACAGATGTGCTCAGCACATACATAAAAACAAATAAGTAAATGTAACAAAAATTTGTCGTGCTACCTTAAGCTTAAATAGCTCCCTGCAGCTACTGGCTACAGCATTTTACAGTATTTTAGCTAAGGTAATACTATGGCTTCTTTAAATTTTCACTTTAAACTTTCTAAATTATAGAAAAAAATTACAATAAAAGTTTCTGCTTTTTATTCAACTTCAAATCTGCTTGTTTCATCAAGCATAAGGCTATTTTGAGGCATTACCTATTAAGGCACACCAGCAAAAAGGAAAAAAATAAAGCATATGAAGTCCTGAAATGAATCTCAAAGGTCTTTGCTACTCCATCATGGTGCTACTCTAGCTCACTTGCATGCCTCTGTCTGAAACTGGAGAGCAACCTGGTTCCTGCATCTCATGTGCCTTCAGCCATGTGTTCTCAATCACACCTCCAAACTTTCTCCCAACTCCCCTTCTCATTCTTCTCTCTCCATCTTCCCAAGTCATTGCAATGCAGCTCAACTCTTTTCTGGAATAAAGAGTAAGTCTTTCTTCATATATCCATTATGGCCTCTCTAACTGAAAATACCTCTTAATCTCTAGTTTACCCGCTAGGGTTCACCAAAATAATTTCTCTATAACACAAATCAGTCCTAGCTCATTCCTTCCCATATCATACATGTTCTTACTTCTCGGATTTCTACAATTCTACTTTTCTAGCTTCATTCTTTACAAAACCTTTCCTGCATTCAGTTGACTACTTGTTAGCTCCCTAAGTGTTACCTGAGGATTTTACTATTACATCTTTGCCGTTTATGTTTTTCTTTCCTGGAACATCTGCGACTCCTCTTATGACTCTCTTAGTAATCTTAACACTAGTGTATATTCCAGAACATGTGTCATGCCCAATTCCCTTGGTCTGTATTTTAAAGATTTGTGTATTTGTCCCAGAGTGGGAATTTAATAAATATTTGCAGAGTGAGTTAATATACAATATTAACTTTTCAAACTTATTTTTATATCTATAATATATGCATAGTTTTCTAGCATTTCATGTACATCTGAATATCAGTATTCAGAGGAATTAAGATTCAACCTTCCTTTAATTTACTTTATCTCTTTTTCATGTTACTTTTAGGCTATGGATTCTTTAGCTTTCTACAACTGTTGATTGTCAAGATTCTCTTTGACAGATGTGTCTGTAGCTCATATTATGTGATCAGATCTAAAGCTGTGCCTTCCCCAAGGTAAATGCTGGTGAACAGTTGTTGAAAAAAATGAGGAAAAGTAGGAATTAATTATATAAGCTTATAGAAGAACTGTCCTGCACTTCTGTAAGTAAATCATCCCCTCTCAGAAATATCTGAGAAGACAGACTATCCTCTAGATGGTGGGCATCAGGATAAAGTTATACATTAGAATGGGAAATACGTGTCAATGTGTCAAGTCTGGAAACTTTCTGCTGGATTCAGAATCTAGGTCATCTCCCTTTATTCACTCAGTTGCTATTATATTTTAAATAATGAATAAAAATAAGACCAACATTTACATATTCCGTTTTTTCATCTGTGGTTCTTTCCCTTAGGAAATTCATTTGAAAATACCAATTCTGAGATATAATGTGTTGTGGGAAATGCAGTCCCTTTCTTTTGAATTACATAATATCTATGCATTTACCAGTCCCATTTGTGGAATTTACCACTTTTAGATTTCTGTTAAAGGTAGTTTAATAATCAGACCAATCTGAATTTAATTTAAAGTGCTCTGACAGAAAACTCATAGAACCTGCATTATAAATATAAAATTTCAAAGAAGGTTTTTAATTTTTTTTCATGTACTAAGGAGGTAAAGTTTATTTGCAATATATAATTTTGATACCAAATTAGGTCATAAGGGCTAAATTTAATTTAAGTTAATATTTCCATTTCTATTCTTTCAGTTTATACTAACTGAGGGCCCACTATGTGCTGATAGGAATGGTGACAGCAAACAATGCTTCAAAACTAATTTCTTAGATGTGACTGGAGAACATTGTGTTGAATAAAATGAGCCAGGTGCATAAAGACAAATGTATGATCTCATTCATATGTAGAATAAAATGAAAGTAAGTGGATTTCAGAGAACAGAGACTAGAATAGTAGAAACTAGAGCGGAAAAACTATGGTAAAGGGGAACAGAGGAAAATCATCATAGAAGGTACCAAAATATAATTTGATAACAGAATTACATTTGTGTGTCCAGGAAGACAGCATAGTGAATGTGGTTCACAGCAAATTACTCCTTATTTTGTAAAGAACTAGAAAAATGTAGTTTGACATTTTCTCATACAAAGAAATGATAAATGTTTAAAGCCTTAGAAATGCTAATTAGCCTGATTTGATCATTACACACTATATACACGTCTCTAATTTTCCAATCTGGTCTACAAATATGTCCAATTATGTCAATTAAAATGATAGAACTTTTGAAGTTGTGGCTAAAATAATTGGTATATAAGTTCATTACTCATTTTCATTTTAATTTGAAAGAAGGAATATATAATTTCTGACAGGTAAGACATCAGACATATAACCAAAATGTTCATCAGTTTTTTCAACTTGCTGTTTATTTAGTACAGTTAAGCTGTGCTTCTCTGAAACCGTGAAAGTATCAATAGAACATTTCAAAGATGTAGCTCATCTTAACTGATCCAACCACAAAAATACTCAGAATGATATTAAACAGAGTCAATGCTTTGCTTGTTGACTTGGTTATTAAGGTAGAAAGAGATACACTGACTCCAGGAATGATGATTCTCAGTTTATCCCCTTTTTATAAATTGTGTTACATGATTTTCAACAGTGCTTTCTCACTTTAATGAAGGTAGTGTAAATATAATACAAAATCAATCAATTGCTGTAGGGACATGCCTGCTCATTTGTGCCTGGCTGCCCAGATCCAAAATAGTAGGTTGGTGCTGCCAGGAGCAGATGAGTCTCATTGTCATGAAAAGTCCTAAGTTCTTAAAACATTTTGAATGCCATATTCTGTTAGTAGTGAAAAGTTTGAACAATACCTATCCATCTGAAATATATCTCTGTATATCCAGAAAACCTAACATGACTACCAGCTTGACTATTATATATGACTATCTATTCACCTGTATTTCTTAATTATACATTTATTTTTAAATGAGATGCACAAACATAATACCTTAATCAAGAGCAGAAATATGCATATAACAAAATTAACCCTAAATTTGTATCAAGAGACCAAGATCCACACACCAATGCAAAGTATCCATTTCTATATCATATCCCCCTTTAGATGTAAACAAACATTTATAAACAATATTTGGTAATTTGGGTGTAGTTATCCCCAAACTGCTTTCTGCTGTTTATTGGGTAAAGCAGTTCATGGAGAGCTCTAGTGCGGGGGATGGCATCTTGTTCGATCAAAGCACATTAACCTGGAAGAAATCCACAGGTTCTCATCTTCTGTGGAAACAAAAGCAGAACCTCTTTTCCAAAGCAACATTCCTTACAGCCAAATTTTGAAGTCAAGATACCTTTAAAATATATATGTTGATTTAGCTTAGCAGTCCATACAATGAAATGTCTCTCTGTATTTAGCTCCTTCATGGTCAAAAATTTCAAAGAAAACACAATAATATACATAATCTAGACTCTCTGTGTATATTCCTTTTTAATGTGGCTTATTTTTTTTACTCCTTTAATCTATGACTGTACTCTTTAAAGACTATTTTTTTAAAAAATCATTTACTTCTTTTTTTAACTGTCTACATTCTTTTTCTTCTATCTCCCATGCCTATGTACATTTATCTAACACTATGACACATTTAGAGGTCTTTTTTTCATCTGAATCTGTCTTTATTGAGTATCTATAATTATTTTCTGACCAGGAGCACATTTTTTTAATGCTAAGTGGGTGTGACTAGGACCAACTCTGTGCTCTGCTTTTTGCTTCTGCCCAGTCCAACATGGCAGAGGCATATTAGCTGCTTCTGAGAACCATGCGCATTGCCCCAGTCAAGGTTGTGGTGGGTCTGTGTCACCATTAAGCAACTTGTAACATTGTAACATGTTGCTCACTGACCCCACCCCATTTAAGTGTTAGGTCTCCTGAAGGGCCAGAGTTGTTCCTGCAACTAGCATAAACCAGGAAGCAGTTGTTTAGAAACCATTGTGTTTTTTTCTGTTAATGCAGAATTAGGATGATCTTTCTTAAAGGAGCTGCACTGCCACTTCTTGCCACCAGCAAACAGAGCCCATTTGAAAAAAAAATGCGAAAGATTTATGTGATCTGAAGAGAAACCAGAATATGCTAGAAAACATCATTTGAGTGAGGTAACCCAGATTCAGAAAGACATTTATCACATGTACTCACTCATAAGTGGTTTTTAAACATAAAGCAAAGAAACTCACAAATCACAGTCCCAGAGAACCTAGACAACAATGAGGACCCTAAGAGAGACATACATAGATCTAATCTACATGGGGAAGTAGAAACAAACAAGATCTCCTGAGTAAATCGGGAGCATGGGGACCTTGGGAGAAGGTTGAAGGGGAGGGGAGAGGCAAGGAAGGGAGCAGAGAAAATTGTAGAACTCAATAAAAAATGTAAAAAAAGGCTGCTACCAAGAAGCCATGCTTAACTCTGTTCTTTTATGTCTATAATTTCTTTCCAAGCTTTCTCAGGTTTTATCTGGATGTAGACAATGGCACATCAAATTACCCTATCAAAACCTACAATCCATCTATTGACATTTACTTTTTTTCTTCATAGGTGGCATATAATATGTCTAGAAGCCCTAATCTTTTATGGTTAGGCATAAATAAGCTTTGGGATGTAGCCAAGGAATGATCAGAGAAAAGTGAAAGCTCCTTGTTTGGGATGAGGGTTAAAAAGATGGGTGGAGCTATACACCTAGTAATAAAGAGGTAGAGGCAGGAAGATTAGGAGTTCAAGGCCAGACTCTGGTAGATGTATGGTGAACTTAATTTTGAGGACAGCTTGGGCTACATAAGAGTTTGTTTCAAAAAGAAAAACAAAACACTCTGAAAGACTGCTGGTACAGTTCTTCCCTTTTTCTCTCCAGAGGCTGCCTGCAAAAGTTAAGAAGACTACAAGTAAGACATGGCAACATGTGGGCCACCCTTGCATTACCTGTTTTCTACTGCAAAGGAGAGATTAATAAAAGACTAGAATCAATGTGCTGAACAGAGCAATGAGCAAAAATTCAGCTATTCTTGAGCTCACCTCCTTAAAATGTGATTGGTGGACTTACTTCTGCAACTTTGTGGGGGTATATCCATCTCAGTTAGAGCTTCAATGCTTTGAAGAGACACAATCACCATGGCAACTTTTATAAGAAATACATTTAACTGAGGCTTGCTTACAGTTTCAGAAACTTAATCCATTATCCTGGATTAAGGAAGTATAGTAGCATGGAGGCAGCTGTGGTGCTGGAGAAGGAGCTGAGAGTTCTATGTCTTGAACCACAGGTAACAGGAAGTGAACAGGGTCATGGGGGCAAAGTTTGAGCAGAGGAGACTTCAAAGTCCACCCCCACAGTGACACAAATCCTACAAGGCCAAACCTACTTCAAGGCCACACCTTCTAGTAGTGCCAATCCCTGTGGGAATCATTTTCTTTCAAACCTCCATAACCTCATTTAGGATATTCAAGTTCTTTATATGATCAGAATTCATATGCATCCCAAATTAATTATTCCAATAGAAACATATGAGAGACAGGTAAGCTGAACCAGGAAATTTGAGTTTTTACATAGATACAGGTGATTTCAATATACAGTTCTAAATGAGGAGGTAGTTATTTGTTCAAATGTATTTTCTGAGTAAAAATCAAAATTTTTATAATCTCAAAACTGAGTAAGAAATAAAGAGGTATCTGTTGTTGGCTATTTCTTACTTTGGCTCTTTGGAGGGGGAAGGGTTCACCCAGCTGTCAAATAAATACACAGAGGCTTATTCTTTCTTATGAATGCCTGGCCTTAGCTTGGCTTGTTTCTAGCCAAATTTTCTTAAATTATCCCAGGTACCCTTTGCCTCTGGACTTTTATCTTTCTCTACTCTATGTACCTTTCTTTACTTCTTATTCCATGGATTGCTCTGTAGCTGGGTGTCTGACGCCTGGTAGCCTTTTTCCTTCTTTTCCCATTTTTTTTCCTATTTATCCTCTCTGCCTGCCAGCCCCGCCTATCCTTTCCCCTGCCTTGCTATTGGCCATTTAGCTCTTTATTAGGCCAATCATGTGTTTTAGACAGGCAAAATAACACAGCTACACAAAGTTAAACAAATGCAACACAAAAGAACGCAAAACATCCCTGCATCATTGAAAAATATACCATAGCATGAAAGAACATAACATCTTTAATATTCCAAAAGAAGTGTCGGTGTATGTGTTTAAAAAATTAGGCTTAAAGTTTATAAAAACTTGGACCTTGTTATTTCTCTTATGAAACTGTCAATAATTTGCTGGTATTACTCTTAGCATTATATTTGAAAAGCTCTATATTATCTGGGTCAGTATGAACTTCTGACCTTTAAATAATTCCCCTGCTTCAGCTTCCTGAGTAGCAGGGACTAATGCCATGAGCCACCAGTTCATTTGTGTTCAAAGTCAATTACAAGTCAAGGATTAAAAAATGTAATGAGTTTATGTTGTTGGTTTTGAAGAATATATTGACAGAAAAAGTGAGCTATTTTTGATATTGATAAGATTTAATAAAGTATTCAGCACATTTTCTTTGTAACCTATATACATTTCCTACATGACACTTTT
>LOJH01052955.1:0-12263 GCA_001685095.1 Ellobius talpinus
CCCACAGGGCAGGGAACCCTGACTGCTCTTTGGACTGCAAAGGGAAGGGGAGGGAGAATGGGGGGAGGGGGAGGAAAATGGGAGGAGGGAAGGAGGTGGAAAATTTTTATAATAATAAAGAAAATGAAAAAAAATTTTTGAATAAGGTTTGCATAGATAACGCAGCAGAAGAGAAAGTCAGTTTCCACTATCCTCTCTCTCTGGGGCTCTTCTGTTTATTTGGAGTTTGCTTTGTTGCTGATTGGTCAGTGTAAATACTTTTGCCCCTTCCATATCCATATACTAATTATACAAAAGAATCCATTTCCCTGAGACAATTCCATATATGCAAATATTATATATTGACCATATTCACCCATTAGCTTCTTTGATCTTCTTTCTCCTTCTTCCCAGTCACCTTCCTTTTCTCTAAATGTCCCCCTTACACGTTCACGCCATTATTCTGAATTCGACATATGAGAGAACGTTCTAGAAACTTCCTGAGCCTGATGGACTGCACTTGCCATGAGGATCTTCGGTTCCATCCATTCTCCTGTGAACATGATTTTGTTCTTTATTGCCGAATAATTCTTCATTGTATAAATGTGTTGTATGCTCTTTAAACATCTATCTGTTGATAGACATTTTGGTTGATTCCAAAATGCACATTATGGTTGGTGTAGAATAAGCATGAGTGTTCAAATATGTCTATCAAGTGTTGACATATCCCTTCGCACAGCAGTGTGATGCGGTTGGTTCATATGCCAGTTCTAATTTCAGCTTTTTGAGGAAACTCCTACTGATTTCCACAGTTGCTGGATAATCTACACTCCCACCAGTAGAGAATGAGGGCCGCTCTCCCAGCATCTTCGCCAGCAACTGTGTTTCTCTCTCAATGATTGCCATTCTGACTGGGGTGAGATAGAATCGCAAAATAGTTTTGGTTTGCATATCCCTGATAAAGATGCTAAACCTTTTTTCGTATAATTATTAGCCACTTAGCGTTCTTTTGAGAACTGACATTCAGGTGACCATGGTTCCTCTATTAATGCCACTGGCCCACATGCCTGCTTTTGTACCACCATTGCACTGGTTTTGCTGCTGTGATTCTGCAGCATAATTTAAATGTTCAGTTCATTGGCCCCTTTGGTAAGTGAATTGCTTGCTCTTCTGATGTTCATTTGTTTAGTTCTTTATATATTCTGGGGGGGGATTATGGATGTTTAGTTTTTGGTTTTGGTTTTTTGTTCTTATGTTTGTTTATGTTGTTGTTGCTGCTGGTGGTGGTGGTGGTGGGTGTTTTGGGGGGGTTTTGAGACAAGGTTTCTTTCTTTCTGTAACTTTGGCTGTCCTAGGGTTAGTTCTGTAGACCAGGCTGGCCTCAAACTCACAGAAATCTACCTGCCTCTACCTCCTGAGTACTGGGATTAAAGGCATGCACCCCACCCCCAAGCTATATTCTGCATATTAATCCTCTGTCAGAGAGCAGCTAGTGAAGGCTGCCTCCCATCCCATAGGCTGACTATTCACTGTCTTAGCTGCTCCCTTTGCTGTTTTCACGTAGTACAATCCCATCTGTCAATTCTAATTTCCTGAGCTATTGAAGTCCTGTTCAGAAAGTCGCTGTCCATGCCTAGACCTTAGGTTCCCTCTTGTGGTTTTAAAGTTTCTGGTCCTGCCTTTATGTTTTGGATCCTCTTAGATAGGTTTTCATAACAAATGAGAGGGATGCCGTTTCTGTCTCCCACACATGGGCATCCAGTTTTCTCGGTACCATTTGTTGACAGATTGTATTTTTTTCCAGACAATGTCTTTGTCACTTTGGCCCACACTCAGGGGGCTATGGTTCTTCTATTTAATTCCACTGGCCCACATGCCTGCTTTTGTGTCAGCATATGGTTTTGTTGCTGTGATTCTGCGGCATAATTTAAATGGAGTGGTGCTAATTTTTTAAATAGTCTCGTTATATAGTCCCAACTATTCTCATACTTACTATGCAGCAGAGACAGGGTGTGAGCTGGCAATCCTCTTGCCACTGCCTCCCAAGAGCTAAGACTACAGGAATGTGCACCATGCCCAACATAAGCATTCTTTTTTATTATTATGTGTACTTGTGAGGGAGTCTGCACATTAGTGCAGGTGCCCATGATGGCCAACAAAGGGTGTCATATTCCCTAGAGCTAGAGTCACAAAAAGTTGTGAGCCGCAGTGCTAGGAGCCCAACTCAGGTCCTTCACAACAGCAGTACAAGCTGAGCCGTCTCTTCTGAGCTATCTCTCCAGCCCTGCATTTCTCTTTTTGGTTCACAATTTTTTTTGTAGATCCTAGGTCTTTATTTTTTTTTCCTTTCCTTTGAATTTTAGAATTGTTCTTCTAGTTCCCTGAAGAGTCATTACTTCTTTGATGTGGATTATGTTGAATCTGTAGACTGCCTTGGGCATATGTTGGTTTAAATGGGGCTAGTTCTGCTGATCCATGAACTTGAGAACCAAAGGAACACCTCTCAAGGATCCATCCAAATTCAAGTGCAGTTGAGATGCACTCTGAGGTCAGAAGGTGGCTGTCTGGACAGCTCCCATTCTCGGTGACCTTGCAACTCTCCCTGGGGATTGCTGGACCTCAGGCAGGGTGGTCAGGCAAGAAGATGTTCTCTGCTCTGATAGCCACATTTTCTCTGTCCTCCCAGTTCTGGGGCAGAGAGCAAACCTCTCTTCTTTGATTTCTACCTAAAATGTAAGGCATGAAAGTTGCAATAATTTGGAACTGAAATGTCTCCCAAAGGTCCGTATGTTAAGGGCTTAATTCCCAACTTGACCCTATTAAGAGCTGTCAGAAATGTCAAGAGGCAGGGTCTTAGGGAGAGGTTTTAGGTTATTGGGGATACCTTTGAAAGGTGTGTGGGAGCTTGGTCATCCCCACTAGAGCTTTGGGCCTGTATCAATTCCTGCCATAATAAACCAACAGAAGTCCATAGAAGTGGGCTGGGACCTCTGGAACCATGGCCCAATTAACTCATATCTCTTCATAACTTGATTATCACTGCCATTTTCTACAGTAGCCAAAGCTAGTCAAGTCAGAGCATTGTATAATGCCTGAGAAATAACTTTGAATACTAGTCAATTCCCTAAAGACTCCATGCTTCTGTGGTTCTCAAATTCTACTCCCTCTGAAAATTTCCCTCCCCATGTTAATGTACAGAGGCTTTAGCTCTCTCCTCCCTGTGGTGTGGCTTGGGCCAGTCTCTGTGTATGCTCGTGTACATGTGTGTCTGTCTGCATGTATGGGGACTCATGTAGGAGTGTATACATGTGTGCATGCATATGGAGGCCCAAAGCTGATGCTGAGTGTCCTCAGTTACTTTACACTTTCTTTACTAAGGCGCTATGGCTTGCTCAATCCCAGCTGGTCTAGCTAGCCAGCTTGCCCCTTTCTCTTCTTCCCTTTCTCACTTTTACATGGGTTCTGGGGATCCTCAGTGAGGACTTTACACTTGCACTGTTGACATTTTATCCACTGAGCCATCTCCCCAGTCCCTGCTAAAACACTTTTTTGCATTTATTAATTTACTTATTGACATGTGCTGGCATCCCCGTACCATGGCAAGATCAAAGATCAACTCATGGGAGTTGCTTCTCACCTTCCACAACATGGGTTCTGGGGATTGAACTCGAGTCATCAGGCTTGGCTGTAAGCACTTTCACCTGCTAAGCCATCTCACCTGTCCTCTGCTAAAACTTAACATAGCTCTTTAGACAAGTAGAACTTGCGCAGCGTGCTTGCTCTTTTTCCTGAGCCCCATCAGTCTATCACTCTCACCTGTATAAATTAAAAAGTCAGATGTTGCTTATTGTAATTTGGAGTTCTTTAAAGGTTCATCTAGCACCGTAATTACATATGCCTTAAAACAGGATTATTTATCGTCATCATTGATAACTTGCAAACACCTTCATTACCTGTGGCTCTGAAAGGAGGCAACAAAAATTGTCCTAACTGCCCAAGGATGCCAGCAGGCCAATATAATTCTCAGGTCTTAACCTCTTGGAGGAGAAATAGTCCCTCTAGTCAAAGTTGTTGACACACTCGAAGCGTGAGGGAAAGGAAGTCCCAGAAGCTTCTGGTATTGCATCACAGGCAATACACCCATACCTACTTTTAAGATGAATGCTCCCTTTGAGAGGAAAACGCAGCACAGAATCTAGGGTCTCAATTTCCCCAGTGCAGGAAGAGCTGGGAACGTTGCCAGTCTTATCTTAAAGGGGGGAGGAGATTGAAGCGGCCTCTGCAACTGTGTGACTGTGTACGATGTTTTACATCCTTTAAGCCTTCCCGCTGTGGGAATTTTCATGTCTGATTTCGGCTTCCCACCAAATGATGTTCTCAGAACGCTTCTGTGAAATCTCAGCTGTAAGAGATAAAGGCGAGGCAGGACCTCGGCATTTAAAATGCTTTGTGTAATGCAGTCAGTTTATTCTGCTCCAGGGCAGGCTGATTTTAATCCTCATATGCAGTCCATTGTGACCCTTCTGCCTGCACAGATAAGACGGGGAAAGCTTTCACAATAGCGTAATATCATATCTGGAAAGGATTCCACAAATCCTCCTGTAAGATTGCTACAAAAATCCAATTTAACAAAAACTTTAAACACACGCACACACATATATGCATTCACATCAACAGACCTCCGGGTCCATGAAGCTCGCTGTAAACACAGGTGGACAAAGGGGGTGGTATAAACCCATGTGCCCAACAACCACCCCCCTTCAGAATGTCCTCTGAATTGGGAAAACCTTAATAGATATTGAACAAATTGTTTGATGAGTATTAAGATCTTTAGACATTTCCCCCAATTTGTTTTTCCCCGCTAGCTAACAAAATAACAACTTTCTTTTATTTACCTTATAGATATATCACTTTTTCCCCTAGCAAACAGGAATAGCTTTGGTTAAACAGGTATATTGTCATGATTTGGGGGTAAATTCCACTTATTTATTTTTTCTGATTTTAAGCTTGCTGCTTTATGCTTATAGTATTATCCAGATTTGATGGAGAATTAATAAACAATCATAAAACCACTATGATGGCTTGCAGACTGCATCAGCCCAGATGAGAGCATCATGCCTCTCTGCCACATGACCTCTACTCAGCATAAAGCAAAGGGATCATGGCCCACAAAGCAACCCCAACTACCTGCTCAGGCAGCTAATCTCTTTTCCTTACCCACACTTTTAATCAGCTTTCTGTGTGTCTGTATTTGCCTTTGCGGTGCAGGAAACAGCATAGAGCTTTATATATGCCCAAGGAGAAAACAGGGCTAGTCTGCAGGGGAGTGGTGAGGTCAGAAACTTGGACAGCTTACTCTGAGAGCTGAAAACTTGTGTGAAAACCCTTTCAATAAAATATTCAGTCTTTGGAGAAAATGTGCTGCTTATTTCTTCTGTCATGAATTCTTTTATTTTTCTTTTCAGAAAGCAAACATGATTTGGTATAGAGTTAGCCTTACTCTATCTGCCCTGAAGCTGAAGCCACATCTGTCAGATCTCATGAAAACTTGGGATTTATTTCTAGATTCAGACCCCAAACCCTTTAGATCCCACCATATACTACCAAATATTTCAGCCCTTTATTCTTCTTTGGCACTGACGACAAACTCCCTTGCTCCCTGGAGCTTTCTCTGCTCCCTCATCTGTCACCCACCCCCTGCTCGGTCATCATCATCATCATCATCATCATCCCCACATCTTCTGGACCTAAGCTACCTGGCTGCACATCCATTCCTCTCTACCCTTAGCCTCCAGGTCTTCCTGCCCTGCCAGATGAGCAACATCCCAGGCCCTTAAAACTCACCTGTGAGATGTGTGTTGTCAATCATTATTGGCTAAACCTGACTTTGTGTTTCTCGCACCCTCATCAACACTTTCCCCGACAAGGAGGCAGGACAGACTTGAAGTCACAAAAACCAGTGACGTAAAGGGTTTACCAATAAACCTGCTTAGAAAAATTTTAATTCATACAACATAGAATGTAGTTAAAGGAGGCTGGCCTCCGACATGATTGGAAGCTGAGCAGACACGTTGGAAACCCTGAGAAAGAAAATTCTGTTCCACAATTGAAGTTTAGAGTTTGCTGAGAAAGTTTCCAGTACTGTTCATTCACTGAGACGTATCCCCAGCTAGTCTCCATTCCTGTAACAACAGCGACAACCCTGACTTACCGTCGTGAGGTCCATCCCCACATTAAAGCACCTGCGTCAGAGGGGTAGCTTAAAGTCCATTAAGTCCTGGTCTGCCATTCAGTCCATCCTCTGCATTCTTATCAGGAAAAGCATAATTCTTCCAGGTGGGCAAGATGACCCTGAGAAACAATTATTCAAAAAATTATTCAAAAAGCACACTAGTGGACTTAAAAAAAATCATCTGGCAACATTGCTGCTGTGATCCCAACTGCCAGAACACAGTCTTCTGTCCAAAATATAATCTGGTGCCCAGACCTGAAAGAAATTTAAGGATGGCATCTTATGTGGAATGCATAAGCCTAAGGTGCATTTAAGTCAGTAAAATCTTACATTCGAGGCCGGCTCCCTCTAAGCATTAGCCAGAGCAGGACATAGCACTATTATTAAAGAGCTCCTCCTTCATTAATCTCTAATTGTGCAGAGTGAATTTGCACTGGAAAGACAGATTATTTCTATAACAACATGAGTTCAAGCAAATCAAGTTCGTGTCGCATGTGAGTCAGTCTGACATTTAACATTTCCTTTCCTCGTCCACTGTATTTAAGCCACATTGATTAAATGACAATATACCACATTGTTTTGTAAAGACTTGAACGGTTCCTTATCTAATCTATATGTTTATTTCAATAATTAATTATGCTCGCTATCATTTCTCTTTTTAATATTTATTTTTATTTTATGTGTCTTAGTGTTTTGCATGTGTATATGTCTTACCCCCAGGAAGCCAGAAGAGGGTATTGCATCCCCTGAAACTGTAGTTGAATTGACTGTGTGTGAGCTGCCCTATGAGTGCTCCTAATTACTAAACCATCTCTCCAACCCCTGGTTTTCTTTCTTATTTTTATTGAAAATACAATTTTTCCCATGCAATAGATTCTGGTTATGGTCTCCCCTCCCCAAACTTCTCCCAGTCACTCCCAACTTCCCTGTCTACTCTCTCATTTAGAATACAAGCAGGCATCTAAAATAATGATGATAATAAAATAAAAACAAACCAGAATAAAGGAAAAAAGGAAGAAAGTCAAAGAAAAAGTATAAGAAACATATATAGATACAAACACAGAAATCCGATAAAACCATAAAACCATAATATTTACAAAAAGATATTGTAAGGTATTTTTTAAAAAGGTCCTGAGAAAGTATTATGAGACAAAGAACCCCCAAAAATGTCTGGACTTGGTCATCTACTGCTGGGCATGGGGCCTGCCCTTAAGAGTGGTTTGTATACCCACTGAGACTCCATTGGAGAAAATTAATTTCTGTACACCAGGCTGCTGGTCTCAAACTATTAGAGATCCACCTGGTTCTGCCTCCTGAGTGCTAGGATTAAAAGTGTGTGCCACCACCGCCACCTTAAAATACTATAATTATACATCCTGAAATTTGTATGTTTTGGGTGGCCAGGAACAAAAAGTTGACTGTAAGTTACATATATTGTTTTGGTGGAATATTGGGTAACTTAGAGATGCTAACTTGCTTCTCTAAAATCCTTCATAGTATTCCCTCTTGAAGGACATCGTGTTTAACTTTTGTTTAAGACTAAGTAAACATTTGGAACTTCTTAATTATCCTTATCTCAAAAAGTGTACCAACCATCTTCCAATGCAATCTCTCCTCTCGCTACCAAAATGGACCACCATACCTAATAAGTCCACTGCTAAATTATAAACCAAGTCACATAATTATCTCTGTTTCCATAACTACTACCTTGTTTGATTCAACTTCAGCTTCCACTTGGACTTTATGAAACTGTCTTTTCCTCCTCCGCTCTAGAATTTCTGCAGTGATTTTTCTATGAAGAAGCCAGGCTGTCTTTTAAAAATGTAATTCTGACCATGTCTACCTCATTTGAAATTCTTCAATGTGCCTTACCCTTTATAGGATAAAATTTAAAATCCTCAATGTGACCTACAGTTCTATGCATAATTTCATTCCGAGTTATCTCTTACCTGAACGCTCCCCTGCTCTCACGATGGTCTAGCCGTGGAGTTTTCGTCCCTAGCACAGATCATGTTGTAGATCCTTCCTTTCTCCTCTCTACTGTATCCTTAGAACCTAGGAATGCTTGTCATGTACCAGTTCCATTAATATTCATTGAATGCTCCAAGGAATGAATGGCTTTTCAGGATCATAACCTTTATGATAGAAGAAGGGTTAAATCAGTTAAGATCCTTTTAGCTGGGTGTAATGGAGGATCCAACAGGCAGAAGCCTGAACAATAAAACTTCGTTGTGTCTCATAACTAGATACTCAAGGATAGGGCATCTCTGGGTCACTTATCTAAGCTACATAATAACATCCTCTGGCCTCTGGGTTCTTTCTTTCTCTCTACTCTGCCATTCTTGGTCTTCCATACCTTTCCTGAAGTCACAAGATGGCTGGAACATTTCAGACATGACAGATAGACGACCCCAGACAGTCAATAATAGTCATGCTGCCTCCTGACTCTCTATCAATGAGAAGATTTTCCTAGAAATGTCTAAGTAGGATCATGCTGATTTTTACAGGTCAAAATTGAGTTATGTGCACAACCAAAATCTAGCGAATCACCAGCAAATGGTAGGAGATGGCTATAACTCACCTAGACCAGGAATGATCTGAGCCCTGAAGCTGGGAAGAAGTTCATTTTTCTTAGGTGGTCAAGAAAGGAAGAAAAATTGGAGTATTGCCAACAATGAGTAGTTGAAGGTTGTGAGAAGTAAGAAAAGCGATGGACAAGAAAAAAATAACCAACAATGCTTGCCAAGATGGTCAGTACCATCATCATCATCATAAACTATATTCTCACTGTCTAACCCAGGGAGAATACAGCCATCATCATCAACATCTGATCACCACTACCATCACTGCCATCATTGCTATCACCATCATCAACAACATCTTCATTGCTCTGGTTTGAATAGCATAGTGCCTCCCAAAGTCTGTGGCTTAAAGACTTGGTACCCAGTCTTGGTGCCAGTAGGACTATCAGAAAGTGACAATCTCTGGAAAGCAGAGCCCTGTGGAAAGTCCTTACATCACTGGAGACAAGAAAATACCCCCTAAGAAGATTTTGGAACCTGAGTCTCTCAATCACTCTCTGATTTCTGAACCATAATATAAGCAATTTGACACCATTGCTATCTGAGATCCAAAGCAATGAGGCCATCCAATTTTGTACTAGAACCTCCTAAGGGAATTCTCTGTTATTCTTTTACTCATTTATTTTTTAACAGCATTTACTGAGCCCTCTGTTGTGGGTAGTTCACTAAAGACAGGGAATAAAAAGGATTAGTAATACAAAAACTCATAGCTTAAATTTTAGAACAAATTTTTCCAATAAGCTGTCCTACTATTACACAAAATATACAAAATATTTTTGCACCTTCTATAACCAGTATAGTAGCCACTAACTATTTCTGGCTGTGGAACACTTGGAATATGACTCATGGAACAGATTAAGTTAATATTTGTTTGATTTAATTCTAATTAATTGGAATATAAAGAATATGCAGCTAGTGACTTTCAAATAAGATCACCAGGGGTGTCTACTTTTTTGACATTGCAATATGATATTGTCATCTACAAATGTATTAAGCTGCATTCATATCTATTCTGGGATGCATGAAACCTGAAGACTATAGATTGGACACATCTGTGACCATTATATAAAGAAGTAGTCACCAAGTCACCAGAACCACAGGAGAGATAGGCGTACAGTAACACAGATCCACAGAGGAATGCACTACCAATTGTTTTTAGTACTTGGAGAAATGCTTTAAAAATACAGTCACAATTGGAGGATGAGAGATGGCTTAGTGGTTAAGGTCATTTTCTGATCTTCCACAGGACCAAACTTTGGTTCCCTCATTGGGCAATTCACAACTACCTTTAACTCTGTCTCCAAGGGATCCAACACCCTTTTCTGACCTGTTCAGGCATGCACACACGTACAACATTCACTCGCACAGGCACGCACAAACACACACACAACCACATAAATAAAAATAAATATGAACAAAATCTATGGTCAGAAGCCAGTGTTGGTGCATATTATAATTCCAGCATTCAGGAGACTGAGACAAGAGGATTAGAAGTTCCAAATCAACCTGGCTACATAGTGAGATCCGGTTTTTAAAACACAAGCAAGTGAAAATCGGATCATTAAAAAGTGTCTTATTGGTTTAGGAAGAAGAGTGGTGTAACAGAAAGCTAAGCATCCTACAGCCTAGCCAGTGTGCAAGATAGTGGCCAGTAATTCATCCAGTAAATTAGTGAAGCTCTGATGGCCTACAGCTCTGTCACTGAATGCTTCCTTCATGAGTACATGCTATTTGCTTGTCTTTGTTTTGTTTTGCTTCTTCAGTGGAACTACAGGGACACAATGTGTGGGGCATGGAGAGGAATGAAGATGATAAAACTATATTCTGTGTGATACTGTGAAATACTTTAAGAGCAAAAGTCTTCCAGATGATAACCTAATTATCAATAGTCTTCTATATTACAGGTTCGTACTATAACTTATTATCTCCGGGAATCTGTTCTCAGAAAGTATGCTTATGTGAAAGAAGAAAGAAACCATATGCAAATGAGAACAATGCGAGGGGGAGACAGTGAGTACTTGAACATACAACAAGAAATCTAAAGGCATATTTTCAGCTCTTTGTCGTGGAGAGATGTGTAGGCAAAAGACCCCTGAGGGTCAAGTTCACCGTTCACTAGTCTCAGACTTGGTTACATACACACATATCTGCCAAGAACATTCCCCAATGTGTTGTGCTATTACAAGAAAACAGTTAAAGATAATGTGCAGATGTGGAATCTACATCAGTAGTGATTTTTCTACCACTTTGCTCTGTCTAGATCAGGTGTACAACCTCTTGGCTTCTCTAGGCTCAGTTAGTCAGAAAAGAATTTTCTTAAGCTATCCATTAAATATTCAGGGGGTGTCCAACCCATGACCTGTGGGTTATAAGAGCCTAAATATGTTTATTTTGCATGGTATTTTGATAAGAACCACACAATCAAGTTAAACACATACACACACACATACCTCATAATATTTTAAGTAAGTTTGTCATTTTGTGTTGGGCTGCATTCATAGCTACTCTACGCTACATGTGACCCACAGGCTATGGGTCAGACACTCCGGACCTAAAAGGACAATCAGAAAAACAGTACCTCGTGGCTTGGTAGTGTTTGTTGATTTTCAAGGTGTCACCACTGCCAGAAGAGGTCTTTCTAGCTACCAACATGCCACTGAACACAAATCGTAAAGAGAGAGTAATAGCACACTATAATTCTCACCACACAGATTAAAGCAAACACCGTGACTTCATGGGAAGATATAAAAACTAGAGTAGAATAATAAAGAAGAGATATTTTGAGTATTTGTTGCCTTTATTTTTAATATACTGTCATGTGTCACTTAATGGTAGTATATTAGCTACCTTTCTATTGCTGTGGAAAATGACCAATGTTACTACTAAAAAGCCTTTATTTGGACTTATGGCTCAGCAGGCTGCTGTGGACACAGGAGGAAGAAGCTGAGAGGTCATATCCTCAACCATAAGCACCAATCAAAGAAAGCAAACCGGAAGTAGGACAAGGCTATGAACTCTCAAGGCCTGCCATCAGTGCGCACTTCTAGCAAGGTTGCACCACCTAAACCTCCCCAACCACTGCCACCAAATATCTGACCCTCTGAAGGGCATTTCTCATTCAGATCTATAGATGAACACACATTTCTTTTAAATTTTTTTTTAATTTTTATTTAATTTTTGTTAGTCTATATCCATTATAGTGCTGGGTTCCCACAGCTAATTTCATTCATGTGTATCATGTGCTTTGACCACTGTCACCACTCCCATTCTCTCTCTTATATACTGCTGATTACATGTAAATGGGTCTGGCCACTATGGAAATCAATCCACTTTCCTTTGTACCCCAGTGGTCTCTCCCTTCTCTTGATCTCTTTCTACTTTGGTGCCAGATGGTAGACGACAAATGATAGATAGGTGGCAGAAAGAGAGACAGACAGACAGACAGACAGACAGACAGACAGACAGACAGA
>LOJH01052956.1:0-12263 GCA_001685095.1 Ellobius talpinus
CCTTAATCAAGAGCAGAAATATACATATAACAAAATTGACCTTAAATTTTTATCCATAAATCAAGATCCATACCAATGCAAATTATTCATATCTGTATCACATCCCCCTTTAAATGTAAACAAACATTTATAGGCAATATTTGAGAATATGGGCATAGTTCAATGATGTCTGGGTCAGTTCCTGACTCTGTCAGTTCCTTGACAAGTGCTGCCTTAGTTCATGACTACTGCAGTGTCCCTCCAAGTAAAGGGAAGGCGTGATGAGCACAGCATGGAGCTCCAGGAAGAATTCAAAGAGCACCTGAGAGCAGCCACTCCTGTGTTTTGTACCCACAGGGCTCAATAGATGTAGTTTCTTTCCCTCTCCTCATGGCCTCTTTTGCTGTTTTCTAACCCTGTGCTTTTCAGAGTAACGAAGGTAGAGAATGGTCCCTTCTCACTAGCTGAATGGTCTTTAGGTTTTTATTGGAGGTTTGCTCGGCTAATACAGAGCAGTGGCTTTTCTAGATGGAATTCATACTGTATTGTCTGAGCAGCAGAATAGCCTTTTTAAATATAGATGATTTAAGAAAATAGCTAAATTATTTTTCAGATAATTTGTTGAAGAGTGTCAGAAACAGTGTTCAGAAGAGAAAAGAGAAACTCTAGAGTGTATTACAGTACTTGCTAAAGCCAGCCTAGGAGAAACCTTCCTGCTGGGCAGTTAACAGTATAGGTCCATAAACTGAACTTCCTTAAACTTAAACATTGAGTTCTTGCAACGAGATACAGCATAGGCTTATATTATTTAAAGGTATATGCTTTCTATTGTTAGGTTATTTTCATTTGAGAAGGGAGGGAGAAGCCGGCATTATTGCCTTTTGAAGCGTATGCCTCTGTATTTCAAACATACCCAGAGTTTTGGTGACCCAGGGAGCCTCAGGTTCAGAACTACACTCTTGATAGACAGTAGCCTCTTCAACAACATACCCAGGAGGCATGAATGATATTAAACAAAGTCCATGTAGTGATCAATCCCAAGGTATTAGTCCACAATATGGTTAGAGAAGAAATACAGACATCAGGATACCCTGCTTACCCCAAAGGAGTTGTTGACTCATGCTAGGAGCCATGTAACACAGCCTAATTGATAGGAGCCACGAATTACAGCCTAACAGAGCACTTAGGATAAATCAGCTAGGAAGACAGAGATGGGAAGATACTCTGCATGAAGCTTGAGTGAAGAGTTTGTTGGGCGGTAGAAACAGATAACATGTCTGTGTTACTGAAGAGTGTGAAGAAGACAGACTGACAGTCTGGGGAGGTAGATAAGATGTCTGATCGTGAATGAGACTACGAGCTCTAGTCTTCTTGCTGAGGCATTGGAGGAGGGACCTGAGTGGATGTGTGGCATCATTTGATGTGTGCTTTTGAATGGTTACATGGGATGTTTAGGGGAGAATGGCTTTGTGGGTGCAAACTGGAAACAGAAATAAAGTAAAGAGGTTGCTTATCATATTCAGGAATCTACACCGCAGACAAGAGAGGGAAGGTTAGAGCGGGTCACCTGTGGGGTATAGATGCTGAGAAGATACGCCTTCAAGAGGGAGCCGGATGTGGCCAGGGATGATGCCCAGGGTCCCTACTTGGCCTATAAATTTCTCTGGTGTGAAGTGCTGGATATCCTTTTCCCAAGGCATCCTCTGTGTGTGCCTCATGACCTTTTGGCTTCTAGGGTTTTGTTTTGCTCGAGTTTTTAGTTGGACAAGGAATAAAATCACAGAAAATAGAAAAACTATAATAAAGAGAGGCATATAATATGCCCTTACTCAGTAAATGGGGCCATCTACTTCCTGCCGGAAACTTCTCGCTGAAGGAGATTAAAAGTCAGAAGATGAAAATGTGTACCATCTAGAGATGCTTCCAGATGTCAGGTGACCAGACATGGGGATGCTGTGCTCCTATTGTTCCGACTGTGTCTTGGCAGAGTGTAGTCTAAAGGGTGTGTATTGAAGAGCAAGAGGAAGGACAGTGAGGCCAGGGTCCTGGGAAAGCAGCAGTTTCCAGGCAGAAGTGCAAATGAATGGAAGGGATTGCTGTCGGGAAAATGAGGTTTTCAGGAACACACTAATTAAGTAAAATTTAAATCTTTGTTGGAAGAAATGAAGCTGTTCAGATTATTTTGACTTTAATTGAAGACAGGACGTATCATAGCAGTAGAGTATAATGTCTCAGGCAGATTGCTCATGCTTGTATATATGCATATTAGATTTTGGATTGCTTGGTGTTTGAGAAATGGAAAAACAGTAAATGTAGCCATTAACCTTTACTTTTTTAGTATAAAAGTCACAATTTCATTAATATTTATGCTTACAATCATTTAAGTTCAATGGAATTCTCTTAGAGAATTTTAAAAGCCATTTTTTGAAGCTCTTTGAAATTAGTGGTTGTGAAACACTTGAATTACTGAGTGACATTCATTCACTCAACTGGTTCTGGAGATAGAAATGCGGGCAAGTGAGTCTTATTAAGGGTGAAGTACAGATTAAATCCCTGGCTTGGTGAGCTTGCGTGGAAGGTACCCCTGATCCAGAACAGTGGTGAGGCACAGAGGCCGTGATGCTGAGACAGGAGGCAAAATAGACGGACAAGCTTTCCTGAGTACCTGAAAAAATAGAATTCATTCATTATTTGTCAGATGCTAATCTATTTCAGGTACTTGCTTATCTGTGGGTGAAGAACACGGATGATGCATTTAAAGATGAGGAGGATGTGCAGAGGGTGTGTCCTCGGGGGAGTCACATGATAAAGAGGGATGATTTTAAATATAATAGTAAATGTTGCAGGAAAGAAGGAAATTGTGGGATCAGAGAAAAACCAAGTGGAAAAGAGAAAGCAGAGAGGGAGAAGAGAAGGAGAGAGGGCTCTGAGGACAGGGCACATGAGGCAAGTGTAAAAGAGACAGCGATGAGAAAGATCAGAGGGATGAGCATCCCAGAGGGAGGAGCTAACACCAAGTTACCATGGCAGAGTCCAGTCCGGAGCAGAGAGCTGGGCTGGGTGGGGCTTTGTTGACTTGTGGTGGGAAGGTCGTAATTCTGAATGAGATGAAACTCATGGCAGATTCTGCCTTGATGGCTTACGGTGAAAGATTGTAGTGTGATCAAATTGTAGTGTGATCTTCACATGGTGCCATATTATTTCAGGTCAAAAGTCACTTATAGAGCACCAGCTGTGTGCTAAGTTTGTCCACTCATGAAAACTGTTCCTGGCAAGTAGAAATCCTTTCATAGTTTATGAAACTAAAATGATGAATGCATATGTTAGAGCCAATGAACTCAGTGCGGTTTGTTTTATTTTAACACTTTTAAAGTTTCCTCTTTCCCTTTTTGTTGATTGAGTGGCTTGTGAGGTAGATACAACACTGTAAGAATGAGTTGGCCAGTCACCATCTGAGGCCCTTGATGGTTCTACGCAACGGTAGCCGTTCCCAAGAGATGGAGGGACTCACCCCCAGCAAGGTGGCTGTGGCATGGTGGTGGTGGTAGTGGGTATGGCACAGTGGTGGGCTGGCTAGGAGGAACTGGGGACTCAGAGTGTGGGACAAGGTGGCTGGGATGCTACCTTCAAGGCAAGACTGGCAAAGGGGAAGTGTCTGAAAATGTTCACTCCTCCCTTTGGAAGGCAGCCTAGTGGAATTTGTTAAGAAGCAGAATCTTCAGCTTTGAGGATACAAAGGTGGAAACCGCCAGTTCTGATGGCTCGCATTCTAATGATTACAGTAATTTTTTTAAAAAGAAATAATGCATTAATCATGATCGCTTTAAAGATTAATAGCTGATTGAAATGACTCATGCCTGTAACCTGAGCACTTAAAAGTCCAAGGCTAAGAGGGGTGGAGACACCATGAGAACAGGGACCACAGAACCAACTAAGCAGGGCTCAAAGGGGCTCTCAGAGATGGAAGGAACCCTGCACCCTGAATGGGCCTGAACCAAGTCCTCCACATATACCTCATGGTTGTTCTCGTGGTGTTCTCGCGTGGCACCCAACAACGGGAGTGGCACTGCCTCTGACTCTTTTGCTTGTGCTTGGGACACTGTTTTTCCTCCTACAGGTTGCCTTGTCCAGGCTTGATATGAGGGTCTGTTATTCTGTCTGGTTAGTCCATGTTCAGAGGGTATTCCTGGGAGGCTTGCTTTTTTGTTTGTTTTGGTTTTTTTTGTATTTTTTAAACGGAAATGGAGGAGGAGTTGATCTGCGAGAAAGGGGAGGTTGGAGGAGGGCCTGAAAGGAGTGGAGGGAGAGGAAACTGCAGTCTGGATGCAACGTATGAAAGGAGAATAAATGTTATGAAAGAGCTCAAGCCTAGCCTTGGCTACGAGTTCGAGGCCAGCCTGATGTACAAGTGAGATCCTGTCCAATCAGCAAAGAAGATCCCAAACCTCCAACCTTCCTGGTTTTCCCTGGAATGATGAACACATCCCTCAGCTCGCCCAGCTCCTAGCTTTCTTCTTTGTCAGTCATCACAAGTTGATGTGAATTTCTTTTTTATTTTAATTAATGTACTTAGAAGAAAAGTTAAAGTCTTGTGCTATTGTCTTTATTAGAAGGAAGCAAAAGAATCTTAAAGAGATATTTATTTTAAGAAAAGCACTGCAACCTCCTAGCCTGCTTCAGTGGGGTAAGGGCCCACTGGCCTCCTACCCCAGAGCTGAGCATCATCTGCAGAGGTGGATGGCTGCTGAAGGGTTCTGCAAACCAGAGGTGGCATGTTGAGATGGCTGTTGTGACAGAGGCTCTCAGGGAGCTCTGCAGAGGAGGCGATGCCACAGGGGCAGTTGTTTTGTTGCAATGAAAGAAGAGTCTAGTTCCATAGCCGTCGTTTGGGATAGATGCCCTCCAAACTGCAAAAGGGAACCAAGACACTGATCATGCTCAGTACAGGGGCTTCCGCACATATCTGGGCCTTCAGCGCTTAATGGATGGTTTCCCCAGTCCTCAAGCCCATGTTGTGTGTGTTTTCCCTGGGTGGAGTTGGAGAAATGAAGAGTCTGACAGAGGAATGCGGGCTGACTTCTGGGCAATGTTCAGTTTGGGAGGTAAGTTTTCATTCTTCCCGAATGTGGGAGTTTACATGTAATTGACACCCATAAGTTCATAGGGAGTGACACTTTAGGAGTTATGGCTTTGTTGGAGTAGGGTAGGGTCTTGCTGGAGAAAGTGGGTCACGGTTGGGGCAAACTTTGATGTCTCATCTATGCTCAAGCCATGCCTAGTGTTCAGATCACTTCCTGTTGCCTACAAGTTAAGATGTAGGACTCTTGGCTCCATCTCCAGTACCATGTCTGCTTGCATGCCACCATGCCCCACCATGACGATAATGGACTAAACCTCTGAAAATGTAAGCCAACCCAGTTAGGAGTGTGAGCCATGAAGCTACCTTAAAGTAATCAATGCTACTGTTTACCTCCGGATTCTTTCAGGAGAGCATTTAAGTTTTTAAAAAGTCTAATAATTTGTCCTTGAGCTCTTAAAAAAGAAACTAGGGGGTAAGCTAGGGAACCTTGCTAAATGTCGGTGTACAGCTCCGTCTCCTGCACCACACAGTCAGATGGCTGTGGTAGCAGTGTGAGGTGGGGAAATGGCATTCTGTACTCACCAAGAGTACAAACTGTGACCTACTCATCTTTGCTTTTTCTGGAGATCGATACTTGGTTCTCATGTCTTCCAAAAGTAAGCTATTAGTTAGACATTAAAATTTTAAATAATATTTGAGAATTTCATATATGAGTACTGTATTCACACTGTCCCTACCTCTCCCCTTCCCTTGAATTCTCCCATCTTCTTCCCTCTGTCAAATCAATGACTTCTTTGCAACCTGTTAGGTCCCTGCAGTGTTGCATGCATGCACGCGCATGCATGCACTTGGGTTTTCAGGGCTGACTACCTGGTATTGGCTAGCCAATCTGGGCACTCCTCCCTGGGCACGACTATTCTTCATACCCCCACCCCTGCTCTGTTGTCTTAGTCTAGAGACATGTCCTTAGCATGTCATTGGTGTCACCCTTGTTCAGGTCTTAAGCAGCCATGTTGGTGAGACTTCAAGGGGGCAGCTTCTCTGACATTTCTAGGAGACACAGTCTCACAAAAAACTTTCTTTCTCTGGTCTTAAATTCTTTCTGCCTCTTCTATGATTACCACACTATTAGCCTTGGGAACAGGAGTTGTGTTGTGGGGACGTCAGTCGGATTGGGTTCCACCACTCTTCATCTGGGTCTGTTGTGGTTTTTCTGTCTTGGCGAGTAATCAGTTTTGCTGGGTAAGAGCAGTGTGTGATTGCTGTAGTTCCCACTTCATTGAGCCACTTCTTACCAAGGCCCTTATCCGAGGCTTGCCCTTGGAAAACAAGAGCTCCAACCTGCAATCAACACCAGAATCCTGCTGCATCATTTCTCTCATTTTTGGAGAACCATGGTAAATGTTAGCATACCTCATTTATATCAGAACAGGGGGCTCGGGAGACAGCGCAGGGGGCTAAGTGCTGGTCTGGCATGAAATCTGAATCTAGATCCTTAGCACCTACATTAATAGCCAGGCGTGGCAGCACAGGCCTGCTGTCCAAGTGGTGGAATCTGAGATTAAGCATCCTGGGTACTTGCTGGTCAGCCAGTACAGCCAATCAGAGATGCCCTGTTTCAAAAAATAGAGTGATAGAGGAAGGCAGTTGATGCCGACTGCTTGCCAATGCATGTATAGGCATAGACACATTCACATACACATACAAACACACCAGGTAAGAACATACTGGGCCTATGCTATGGATTTGCAGTACATGGATTTGCAGTATTTAATCTTTATGATGAGGCAGACTCAGTTCTTATATCTGCATAGGATGAGGAAACAGCAGCACAGATTGTCATCTGCTTTGCCAAGGGTCAGCTTGCTAGAAGGATAGAGCTGAGCACCAAACCCAGGAACCTGGCTCCTTGGTGGACTTTCTTTGCCTGTGTGTGGCGCTGCTCTTTAACCCTGATTCTTTTGCATTATCAATCTTATTTTCATCATGCAGTTTGGTGTGGGTGGCTATACTTGCTGTCCTGTATGACTCTGTATGCTGGCAAACACTGAGAGGTGCTACAGGTCTGACCTGGGTTCATGGCCCCAGCAGTCTTCCGTCAAGAAAGAATCAGTCTTGGGAGAGTCTGGAAGCCTGGACCTCGTGGAGTAGGCAAGCTTGTTGAAGAACTGTTTGGATCCAGTTAAGTGTTTCCTTGGTGCTTGTCTGTTGAAATATTACTCAGGTGTTCAGCATTCAATCCAGCCTCACAGTCAACAAAGGGCAGCATCTGAGACCTTGTTTACTTGCTAAAGTTTGGAGGACCACACCAATCTGTGTATGTTTTGCTGGAAGAGACTTCAACTTGTCTAAAAGTTCTAGTGAGATCCATCATTCCTGAGCTGCCCATTCTGTGAATGTAACTTATACACACACACACACACACACACACACACACACACACACATACAATGTTACCTCTTCAAAGCCAGTTTGTCTTCTAGGAATGGATGCGTTGGCTGGTGTGGTAGTTTGACAGAGAAATGTCACTGATAGAATCCCACCATTTAAACACTGTGTCCCCAGTTGTTAGTGCACTGCCTAGGGTGGTTAGGGGAGGTGTAACCTTGCTGGAGGACGTGTGTCACTGACATGGGTCATGAAAGTTCATCATACCGAAACAGGAAGAAAGCTCCATGAAGTTTTAGGAATCTTCTTCTTGCAAAGGATTCGAAGTATGGTAAGTACAACTTCAGGGGTCCATAATAATCTCTGTTTTCATCTCCGAGAGCACCTTGGGGACATGATTTTAACCTTACAATTTCTAGGGGACAAATAGAAGTGACCTGACTGCGTGAGCTCCTTTCTGGAGGTGAATAGGGAGACTGGCAGTAGGCATTTCTGGAGGAAGAGATAAAGCTTCCAGTGCAGACCAGGGTAGCAATGACCTTGGATCTTAGGCTGGTTTGGATGGTTCAGGAATTCTGGCCATACGATTTTGAAGAGCCTTTTCCAGTGATGGCTCTGTGGGTGACTAGACTGTTCCTGTGCTTGGAGAAGAGGTGTTTCTGTGGAAAGCCTCATGTGGGTTCCTGCAGGCAGAGTTAGAATTTAGGGGGCTGACCCTTCTCCAAGAACGCCTAGTGGGTCCAGGTGGTCCTGTGTGCTGTGTGTGCCTGCAACCAGATCAGGACTTTCCATTTGGTTTGTTCTCATCTTCCCTTCTTTGTTATTAAGCGCCTTTTACAAACTGGGTGCCAGGCTAGGAGCTGGAGAGACTGAGATGTGCCCTTGAGGGAGACATACATCAACAATTACAGCACTGGTGGTGTGTTTTATAGAGATAAGCTGTAGCAGATGGCGTCTCCACTAACTCAGTATAAAACCTACTGTCTGATCTTGGTCCCTAGCCTCTGTGTGAGCTGGGCCCCGTCTGTACTTCTGGTACTCTCTCTCAGCTCAACCCTACTGGCTAGCACGCTGGTTTGTTCTTCCTTCTCTTCCTTGTCCTCTTCCTCTTCTTCCTCCTCCTCCTCCTCCTCTATTTACTATTACTATTATTTACAGATTATTTACGGGTTGTATTTACAGATTTATATGCCTGTATGTTATATATAAAATTAAGGAATAAGAGGCTTATAAGTAAGGAATAGTGGGTCTTCTCTGCGGCAAGGCGTCTTCACTGGCTCTTCTTGTTCAGTCCAGCAATGCCCTTCATCTCTTTTCATGTCTTCAAAGCTCCTTAGGGAGCCCCACGCCATCCCTCCTGACAGCCCTCTGTCTACAGGTCCTTCTCTGATCTGGCCTGTTTTACCCTCTTAAGCTCCTTCACACCTCCTAATAATCATCTAATACAAGGAATAGTTGTTTGCCCCGTCTTCAATTAGATAGGAAATGCAGGTGTAGGAACGTCATTTGTTTTGTTCACAGCTGTATCACAAGCACTTTGAACATCTTGTTGGTATTGGAAGGGGAAGAATCCAATAACTGCGGTAGGGAAACTGGAGGGAAGACTTACAGACAAAGTAGCAGTTAAACTTTAACTCAAAGCAGGAGTAAGAGTTTTGGGGGCTGGTGACATGACGACATGACTTAGCGATTCAGAGGACCGGTGCTCTTCCAGAGGACCTGGGTTCAATTCTCAGCACCCACATGGCAGCTCACAACTGTCTGCAACTCCAGCTCCAGGGAACCCGACACCCTCTTCTGGCCTCTGTGGGCTGCAGACGTGTACACGGTGCACAGACTTCATGCAGGCAGAACCACCAATATACAGAAAATAAAATAGATACATTTTCAGAGTTTCTCAGGTGGATACTGTGTGAGCTGCAAGAGGGGAGGAGGGCAGGCAGAGGGTCCTTCGAGGCAGAGTGTGACACATTGTTTCAACCTCCTGTGCCTTGTCGGCTTTCCTGCTTCTTGCAGGATACAGATTGCCTGGCAGCATCATTTGGGAGGCTCATACTGCAGCATCTCTTGTTCTCAGGCTTACAGTGCGGTACTGTGTGTCAAAGGCCTGATGGGCTCAAGTCTGATGGGGCTTGAGTCTGATGTTTGTGGAAGGGGTGGTGGGTTCACTCCTCTGTACTACTTGTAACCAGCTCCTCTGAAGTATGTGGGGGTTTCACATGCTGGCAGAGGGATAGTAAGATGTCTTGAGTTGATTGTAGGGTAATAATGAATGTCCATCTCCAAAAGGGTTTGTTATCGTTGTAAAATGTCCAGCTGTTTCCAGAATACTTAAAACCCAGGGTGGAGCTGGACCTCCACTTGGGGCTTTTTCTTCACTCTGACACTTTGGCATTTTAATTGAGCCTCAGCAACTAGATCTTTAAAATGAGATAATGTTCAAACACTGTAATTAAAGTTTTTTAAAGGGCAATAATAAATTACATACCAACAGGCTCAGCCTGGGTTTCACAGTGATTCATGCATTGCTCAGTCTGAATATCTGGGCTGTTCTCTTGTGTGTTATTGAGGAATGATTGTTTAGCAAATGTGGAAAATTCATGGTGAACTCTTACTTGCCCCAAAGCAAGGAACAAAGTACTGCTCCCTAGCTTCCCCTAGGTCGTCAGACAGTAGTAATAGGGCAGGTGTTTTTCTTTCTTCCTCCTTTCTTCTAAGACATTTCTTCTAAGGATATTAAAATGCTTAATCAGGCTGGTTGGTGGTACACATCTTTAATCCCCGCACTCGGGAGCTAGAGGCAGGTGGATCTCTATGAGTTTGAGGCCAGTCTGTCTGGTCTACAGAGATAGTTTAGTACAGCTAGGACTGTTACACACACACACACACACACACACACACACAAAACCCTGTCTCAAAAAAATGCTTAATCCAGCTACTGTTCTCAATCAGGTCCAAATAGGTCAATAGGTGTCCCTAAATCAGGAATAAGATAAGTAAGTCAGTGTGGGAATGGTGGCATCCGCAGAGTAGGTGGCAGAGGAGGACAGCCTGGGGCACAGGGAGCAGCAGTGGGTTGGGTTATTAAGCGACATAATGGGCAGAGAGCCTGCAGGGGATCTGCAGATGTTAAAGAAGCAAGCTTAGAGAATGGCTGGCTGTAATGGCATAGTCAGGACCCAGGGAAGCCCAAGTACAATTTCCTCCCAGGGAGAGACCAAACATGGAGAGTACAGCTGTAGATATCATCACCAAGGCCCAAAGGCCGTGGCAGGACATGGCACGGCAGGGCATGAATCCTTAGCACAGACATTCCTGGAGCTAAGGAGACATGATTTCTGTTCAGGGGATGAGAAGCCTTTGACCAGCGCAAGAGTCACTCCCAGGGTAGGTGTGCCAGGGGTCTGTGGATGTGGGCAACTCCAGAGATGTGATGGTGGATTCTTGTGTATAATGAGGAAGATGGGGTTGGATGTTCAGGTAGATTGTCATAGTGCCGCTGTCAGGGTAGTGTGTTAACTGTTTTCAGCTGCTTGAGTGGATGCTGAAACCGAGTCTTGAAGATGGGCATGAGTAGCTAACGGCCCAGGAGTGAAATAACATGTCAAGCTCAGGAACCAGCTTGTACAAATGCCAAAGGAAAGGCATCTCTGAGATGAAGTGGGGATGATCAGAAGTGGCCAGAACCTTCCAAGGCCTGTGTCCATGCTAAAGATCTTGACATGGTGAAGCAATGAATTTGGTGAATGAGAGACCTTTTCTGGTAGATGATGAAGGAATCTTGAAGTATGCAGTGTGTATGATGGCCCTGGAAAGTTTGAGGGGACAATTTTGATCTGGAAATGGAGGCAGAGAAAGGGTTGTGAAGACATATTTGGAGTTGCATGGAGGAGATGCAGCAACAGGATATCTGTGAGGGCCCTGGAAACACTGAGGCCTTTTCTCCACAGGACCCTCATCCCCATGGGGCATAACGATAGAAGGAAGAGCCAAATGCTTTAAGATGACGATGTAGGGAAACTCTTTAAAAACATCTACATACTAGTCTCTGGGAATTTGTGTTGAAGTAAGTGCCTAGCTGAGTGTAAGGAGCACATTCTATGGACATATATGCAAATCACAGCAAAGCAACTATGCTGTATGCATTTTTTTGAAAAGACAGGAAAAATATTCCAGACACAAAAGGACAAAACCTGCAAGCTTTCCCTATTTGTGAATCCAAGCTTTTTATCTATCGATCTATCTATCTGTCTGTCTGTCTCTCCATGTATCTATCATCTATGCCCATCTGAGAATGGTGTATCTATCTATCCTCCCTCATAAAAAAATAGAGACTTAAGGAAGAGTTGGAGACACATAAAAAGCAACCAATAAATATAAGTGACATGAAACAAGAAGGGGTATAGGAAGGGAGAAAGGTCAGTGAGCAGAAGGAGGGCAAGGGGATGAGGAGGAATAGGAAGAGGAGCAACCAAAATGGAGTACATATGAAAAGGCCATAATGAAAACCTTTGATTCAAATGCTGATGTAACGAAAGTGAATCAACAGTCCAATGAAACAAGACTATAGAAACTCACAGTCATCCAGCTAGAGCTGGAAGGCAAGCTGAGACACGCGCAAATTCTATTGCCCCCAAGGAATCCATGATTGTTAGATAGGGGATTGCTGGAGCGAGGACCAAAGTGATAAGACTTTTTTATTATTAAAAATTTCCACCTCCTCCCCTCCTCCCATTTCCCTCCACCCTCCCCAACTCTCCCTTCCCCTCCCTTTCCAGTCCAAAGAGCAGTCAGGGTTCCCTGTCCTGTGGGAAGT
>LOJH01052958.1:0-12262 GCA_001685095.1 Ellobius talpinus
CGGTGCAGCCTTGGCGCGCGAGCCCCCTCCCCTAGCCCGCACTCCTCCCATAGAGGCGGTACCCCGCGCGGCGAGCCGGGCAGCCCCGGGACCGGGAGGATGCCCCTCGCCTGCCTCGGGAACGCTCTGGGGCTGACTCGGATCCCCAGCGCGGCCCCTAGAGCGATCCCCAACGGCAGGGCGACTCGTGGGCAAGGCTGCCCGAGCCACCCCTCCAGATGGTGGCAACTTTCCTTCCTTCGCCATCGGCTCCTGCGCGTTTGTGCGTTATGGCTCGCGGGTGCAAGAAGGCTCGCGGTCTTCTCTGCCGGGGGTTGTGGATTTGTTTGGGGGGAAATTCCTGCGTGAAGGTTTCTGCAAAACACGCACGGAGATCGGTTACAATTGTTTTCTAAGTTTTCTGGCTTCTTGCATGCAAGTGTTCTGCCACCAGATGTAGCAGTTACACAGCTAGTAAGGCACCTAGAGCTTTTGACTAAAATGCGAACTTGGCTGCATTTACCTCTAAGTATACTACATGAAATGGGATTTGGGAGAACACTCATTTACCAGGGAAGAATAAATGTGCATCGGATCTATTTTCACGCGCTTTTGTCTGGAAAATGCGTAGCCGTATGCGTTAGCTATTGATAAATGGGTTGTTCGCTCCCAGTTGTCTTACACAAGGAGGTTATCGGCACCTTTAAAAAAAGAAAGAAGAAAACGTTTGGAAGTCCAGCAAGCCTAGTGAATTTCATAAAGAAATTCAGAGCTTCGATTTATGGAGGAGTCGACAGGATTCGTGTATTTTGAAAAACATTTCTATATTTTGTATCTAGTGCCTAGATAATTGCTAATCAAGTGTTTCATGCCCGGATCCAGTGGTTCAGGCATAGCATTCTTTGTCATTTTGTTCCCGTGAGCATGTGTGAAAGTGACAATAGGCTCAAAGATTGACATGAATATGCTCTGGAAAATCATGGGAAGGTTTGATTTATGGCATCCATTAAACACGCTGACTACATTGACAGACATTTTCCCCTTTCGTCTCACCCCGACACTGATTTTTCATTAACAGAAGATAAAAGCTTATTTATTGAATGGCTAAAATGTAATACATGAGTTTTTCTGTGCTTGAAAATTTGTACGATGTTTATGTACATGTATAAAGTTGAATATTTGTAAATAGATGGTTTTAAGTGGCATTTGGAAATAGGGCACGTAGTGCTTGTACCATACCTTCACTTTGTAGTTTCATTAAAATGCCTAATGATAGCAGGAGCTTTGAAAGACCGTCTTGGTTTCTAAAGTACTACATCACTGTAATAATTATTCATTTCCCACGTGTTTATTGAGCCATTACTATGAGTCAGGACCTGTATTGGTTAATCTGCTGAGGGCTTGGTGTTGGTTTACAGTTGACATCTGTTATCAGTACTAGGAATTTGGCAACCACCAGATTCAGATGGAGTTTCAGAGGAAGGTCAGATCTAGCCAGACTTCTCCATCCATGTGTGCTATTCTGCACCACTCCTGATGTTGAAACATTCTGAGTGGTTGGACTTACGTAGCTCAAACTTCCAAATAACCAGCGCCCCCACCCCCAGCACAGCAGTTTAACTTAGGAGGGAGGATCAGTTAATACTTGAAATCATAGGCTATGGTTTTGTGAAAACACCACATTTTCCTTTCTTCTCCCCTTCCCTCCTTGTGGGACCTTCCATAAAGTGGGCGAGTTTGCTGCCACAGGGTTACACCCCCGCCCTCAAAACTAGAGGTCATTGTGGGACTTTTTTTTTTTAACTAACCAAAATGTAAATTAAAACTGTGTTAATTCCCCCATCCATTTCGAGACTTGGCACCATATTCTTAGATCTTACCAACTTCAGCAGGAATTGTCTCTAGGATGCCCCGGGAATCAAGATGGAGACCGTTATTGTGAGGTCCCCGGTTTTGTTATGAACCGTTGCTCCCTTTGCAGGTATATATGTTAACATTCTGCATAAACTGACTAAGTTTGAGAACTTTTGACTCCTAGTGAGGACTAGTAAGAAATGGTGATGGATCTTGATTCAAAATATTAAGTGAATGTATTAAATAGCACAAACTTTGTTTCTTGAAAATCTGAACCAAATTAACTTTCAGTCATGGAAAAGTGTGGAGTTCAAAAGATGTTAGGTACTGTATGTTTGTGAGCTTTTTGTCAGTGATTTAATTTTTAAATTTCTATTTCGTGCGTATGACTTTTGTCTGTGTTGTGTGTAAACTATGCATGCCTAGGGCCAGAGGAGGTCAGCAGAGGGTGTTGGGTCCCCTGGAACTGGATTACCGATGGTTGGGCGCTGCCCTGTGGCGCTGCTCTACAAGAGCGCAAGTGCCCTTAGCCGCCAAGCTGCATCTTGAGCCCCTGGTGAGCTTCTTTTCAGCAAATTAAACTTTGAAAGTGGTTAAAGATATGTCATACGTGTCTGTAAAAGTTATTTTGAAGTTTTGACAGATTTGACTCCAAAAGTCTAAAAATGGTAATCTGATTATCTTTAATGTTATATATTTGGCTCCCTTCCTACCCTTATTGCTGTAATTCCCATGATTATATTCATATAGTATTATTTGATTTAAAGGCAATATGGAAAAGTTTAGGAATCTGTTAGCTCTTGAGGAGTTCTGTGATAGATGTGGGATAGGTTGGTTTTTTTGCTCTGAGTCCCAGAATTTTTTCTTTAGTAATTTGGAAGGTTGCTCATAGGTGCTTACTTAGCAGTGGTCCTGTTGTATCTTTTGAACTTGTGCTCTCCAACCTAAACTGTTTTTATAATACTGATACTAAGGGGTGCGGAGGTAAGAAATTAAGATTTCACTTGGGCGTGGTGGCACACACATGGCAGCAGAAGCAAGAGATGTTGGAGTCTACACAGTGGGTTCTAGAAGAGCTAACAACAAATGAAAAGGGAAAAAAAGAAGGGGGGCCACATTTCAAGTAAAGGTCAGTGTGTTGAAATCTAGATAAGCAGATTTTAATTTTATTCCTTGTCTTTTGCATGTTAACATATGATAACTTTGAATTCATTATTGCTGAGAATCAAAAATTGATTATTCATAGTAACTTTTCTTTCCTCATCCATCTCACTAGTTATGAGTAACTTTACCTTTTTGTGAATAGTGGGAGTTTTAGTGACAGGCAGCATCACAGAGCAGCTAAGTTGCTGCTTTCAGACAAGTTTCCGTGTTTGAAGACTGCAGTCCAAAGAAGAATAAAGTGTTTAACTTCAGATGCTTGAGTACCTGTAGAGACAGGTTAAGGATGAGGTGTGGACTTGGAACTCCTTGAGATCACTAGCTAGAGGACAGGTTTGTTGATGTTTTAGGGCTCCAGCTCAGGAGTCAGTATTTGTGCCATTTTTACACATTGGCAGAGCAAGAGAAAAGACAACCCAGGATAGACGGCTGGAAATCTGAGAGATGCTACACTTTTACAGACTTTGGTCTCAGCACCTCTTTATTCTGTTAAACATTACTAAGGATCCCAAAGATCCTTTTTATGTTAATTAATGTTTGCTGTATTAAAACTGATAATTTTGAAACTATTCATTAATTTTAAATGTAATTAGCCAGTTACATGTTAAGTGAAATTTTTGTGAAAAAATAGTTCTAAAATGAAAAAATTAGTATAGCTAGTGTTATTATTTTATATGTTTTCATAGGATTTTTTGGCTTCCTGGAAGAACAGCTGGATTCTGCTTCTGCTTTGTGTCTGTTGGATATGTTCTGATTGAGGTGTATGAAGTCTTTGTCTTTCCACAGTAACTGACCATTCTCTGATGCTACACCAAAATCTGCAAGGGACAGACTACTGGCATGGTGGACGTGCTTTGTACTCTAAAAGTGTCTGTGAGGATCCATAGAAAGTCAGTGGACCATATATTCAGGCTCGTGAAGACTAGAGTGGGTTACACATGGGAGGCGTATATTTCGAAAACATTAACGGAAAATAGATTCATTCTCCTGGTTTAGTGAGCAGAGCTAATTCAGCAGGTGAATGAGTTTAGTGTAAATTTTGGAGAAGAACCTAAGACCGTGTAGCTGCTATGCTGCCAAGCTTGTCTTACAGTGGGAAGAAGTATTTAACTCTGAGGAATTTAGTGCAGACTGCAGAGACATTTTGTGTGTGCAGGGGAGGGTGGTGAGGGAGATGCGAGATAAATTCAGTAGATTCTTAGATTGGGTGCTCTTGGATTTAACAATTTAGGATTCCATCTAGTTTAAAAATAGGGAATTCTGACGTTCTCTTTTCTTTAAGAATCCCTAAATATAGTTAAATTGTACTTATATCCATGAATGTTTTGCATGTTCTCAAGTCAGTAATATTAAACTGTTGTTGGTTTTTACTCTTGTACATTTTGTTCTGATTTTCCTCTGAGGGCTTTTCTCGAGTTGATAGGATCAGTCTTGTTGAAATGTTGCTAAGTTCCCTGTAAATATAATGAGTTCTGACGACATTTAGAGAGCTGAGTACTGTTAATGGTACAGCTTGGTTGAGTGTAATACACTGAGCACAGGATTTTAGAGTACTTTGGGGGGCCCGTTTCCAATTTTGAAAGAGAAATTATCAATATAGTCTACTCTTTTGTTTGTAATTGCTTATATGATTTTAGAAGTAATATGCTTCAGCTTTTTAATGTTTTTGAATGTATTGTCAGAAACGAGGGAAATGTTTAAATTGATCTCTCTTGAATTTAAACAATGCCCATTAAATATAACCTGGATATAAAATAAAATCAAGAATTTTAGTTTTATATTCTGAGGGTTCTACTTGTAATATTACTTACAGCAATTCATTTTTCAACCTTATATGGAACATAATTTCTTCTGTATCTTGAATTTTTAAGTGTTGGTAACTTAGGCATTAATTCTTGTTTGTAGCTGTCCGTGTAAATGTTTGCTAATTGAAAAGGTGGGGGCAGGCGTATACACACCTATGTGTACAGAAGCCAGGGTATCCAGTTTGTCAGTTAGAGCTTTGGCCTTTTCAGGATACCTAGCTTGTTATTTGGGTTCTGGGAGATAAACTTTGGTCCTAAGTCATAGCAAGTGCTGGTGGCCTGTCAGCCGTCTGTTCAGGTTCTCTCCTAACCTTGCTGAGGGCAGTTCAGTAAATGTAATGCCTCCTCTAGCTTGAGACTTCCAAATACTTTAGATTTATAACGTGAAAATTTAGTAGTGCTGTATTTTTTGTTTGTTTGTAGCTTTTGCTTTGTTTTGAGACAGGGTCTCATGTAGCCCGTACTGGCCCCAAAAGTAGCTGTGTAGCCCAGTGTGAGCTTTGAACAGGAATGGCTGCCGTTCCTGGCTGCATCGATAGTGTTGTAAGTGGAGAAGCAGTGTGGTGTAGATGAGGTGACTGACATACAGTCTCGTATTTGCTGATGATTAACTGTGGCTTGGGACAAGTTGCTTATCTTGGTGCTTCAGTTTCATTAAATACGTATCACAGTGCTGCAGGGTACTGGGGAAGCCATCTAGTACATAACTTTCATTTTTCAGTTGTGGGAATGCAGATAATTTGTCTAGGCTTTCATTGTAAGAGAGTTGAGACCAAAATTCAGATTTCTTTCTTTTAGGTTTGTGGTTTCTTTCTTAGACTTTGCAACAGCTCTTTAAATATAAAACTGGGGTAGTGCAGTACTTGGTGGCGGGGATTAGAGGCTCTGATATGTCTCTTCAAAAAATTCTCCTGAAGAACAAATGTGGCGTTATACAATGCAGTCTCACTACTGGGCTACATAGTGGGATCCCATCTTAAGTAAAAGCAAAAACCTCCAAAGACAAGTAAGGTGTGGGCTGAGCGTTCAAGGCCAGGCTGAGCCACACAGTGAGTTCCTTAGTGTAGTGTGGTGGGGCATTGTTGTTAATAGATCCTTATATTTAAGACTGCTAGCACCTCAAGTAGTATGCCATGTAATCTTGTTCTTAAAAATGGTCTATATGTTAAAAACACTTTAGAATATGCTAAAAGTTATGTAAGTAAATATGTAAGGAAGACAATGAGTTGGTTGCACTGGGGTATATCTCAGCTGTACCCTGAGTTTGCCTCCAGGTTAGAGGGTGGCATGAGTAATAATAAAATAAAGTTTAAGTCTGCCTCATAACATAGCTCTGTTAAATTACTCTAGTTTTACAGGTGACAGCATTGAAGCAGAAAAGTAACGGCATGTGCCCAGCCTCACCTGGGTAACAGTGGCAGACTGGGATTTGAAGTGAGGCTGTGGGTTATAATCGCTAGGCATAGTGGCTGAAAGGTGGGAATTTGGTTTTGAGTAATTCCATTGGTTCCTCCCCTACCATATTTTAATTACAAGGCCATCTTTTTGCGATTCGTTCAGTTTACAGATAAACCTTCGTTAATTTTTTGGCATGACTTTTATACATGCATGATCTTACATGCCATTTTTTAAAAAGGTAAACTTAGAGCCTTTGTGGAAAATGTTAGAAATACATTAATGGAAAATCTCTTTGTGTTTGGTAATCTAAGTTGGAGTTCAATTTATCTTAATTTTTTTGCTTTATAAACCCACTAGGGCTATAGCAGATAAACATTTGAACAAAGCATTTTCCTTGGAAAGAGGAGCAATCCCTTTGTGAAGGCTGTGTAAGCTGGTGGCTAAGGTTCTGGACAAAGCTGTAACGCTTCGTGGCAGATCTTTGATTTTATTAATATTCAGTATGGGCAGAGAAAAGCTTGACATTCAGTCTGCCATCTATGCATTATTTAAAAAACCACATAGCTTTAATTCTAATATTGCTTGGCAAATTATTGCCAGAATTCTTTGGCAAATCTAATGAGAGGCAGAGAGGTTGAATGGGTTGATAGAAATTGAAAGCCTAGGGTAGAAGTATCTATTGAACAAATCCAAGTGGTAGATTAATTTTGAATTCAGTCTTCACAATGTAGCTTCATCATTAGGTCTGATATTTGGTGACTTTCAAGAAGGCCAATTATTCTTGTACTTAAATGTTATAGTCTTCAGATTCATTACAAAGACAAATAGTTTTCTTAAATGACTTATAACATTTGTTTCTTATCATCTTTCATGGTTCTATACAGATTTCTAAATCTGTACCTTTCCTATAATTAGCTGAAGAAAACACTAAGCTTCCTTTAGATTTATATTCTGAAGCCTTGTCTGAGAAGTGCTGGTATTAAGTGCAATTTCATGGTTTCCTACACTGTGTGTGCTTCCCTTTTGATGATAAATGTAGTGCCACTGGAGAAGGTCAGAGAGGTTTATATGAAGCTAATAACCATCCTGTCTTAGGAGACCAAAGGCATGTGTGTTTTTTGTTTTCTCATGAACAGTGTTTATCCCTTAAAATACTTTTTTTTCCTTCTGTAAAAAAAGTGTTTTGGTAAAAACATCACTGTAATTGGTCAAGTTTGTGTACTTTTAAGATGTTTTAATTTACTTAAAGATACCAATGCTTTTCAGGGTTCTGGATCTTGGTAAACCATCACTCATTTACTTGGGACAGTCACAGGAAGTGTACTGTTAACATCCCTGTTTACAGATGAGGAGGTCTGTTCAGAGATTTTGAGAGGTGAAGAGCGGGCCTCACTCTGTACAGCCTAGTTACACAGAGAGGCTCAGCAGAGCTGAATCTCAAACTGGACTACAGTGCTACTTCTTTCAGCAGATATACTAGAATAGACAACTGTTCTTCCCAAGCTAGTGTGTCAGTCATTATGCTTTTAGAGGTTTGTTTTGTTTGAGACATGGTCTCATCTTGTAAATCCTGCCTGGCCTGGAAGCTGCTATGTAGATGAGTCTGGCCTTGAACTCAGAGAGATCTTCCTGCCTCTACTTCCAGAGTCGTGGGATTAAAGATGGGTGCCTCTTAGTTATGTTTTATTTTGGAAGCTGGCTTTGACTTTGAATCCTTTGTGATTTAGCATTTAAGTGCTAAGATTACAAGCATGCCACAATCCCAGCTTCATCCTTTTTGTTTTTTGTTACTTGTGTTCACAATGTAACAGCTTTATTCGTGGGACTGGGAATTGTATGGAGGAGTGTAGAATGATTCTAGAAGCAGCTAGATTCAAGAGCTCAGATATTATCTGTGGGCTCTCTGTTACAATTTCTGGATTTTTCTAGCTTCTTGCTTCTGGAATCCCAGGCATTTACCTGTAGCTTAGCAACCACAAATGAAAGACAGGTTTTCCTTTGTAATGTCCACATGCCACATTTTGGTTAATGCTTATCTGTTTGAATTGCCTGTTCCTTAACCCTCTTAGGACCTTGGAGACCAGTAAGGTTAAGAAAGCTGTCACAGTCTTTCTCTTGAGAGCACATGAGTACAGTGAGATACAGTTCCTGAGAAAGAGATAATTATAAAACAACTAATATAAGGGCTTATTTGGTTATATCTTTTTAAAAATCTTAATTGTTATTTGTGGCTATTAAAGGCAGTGATATGACAGGGTAAATTTAAATTTTTTTTTAGAAGACTGAATTTAAATCACTAGTGGGATTTTGGAAAATTGCCAGTTCTTCATTGTCTTTTTAGCTTCTGTGCCAGCACTGCATGAAATGGACCTGTGTTTATAAGCTAGGGTAGGGTTTCATACATCGTAGAATACCAAGTTTATGTATTATTAACATATGCCTTGCACTTAAGATTGTCCAAGTATATAGTTTAGCTTATCAGTGCTCTGCTAGAGTTGCTCCAGGCATTTCTTAATCTGTTTTAGACTCCATTTTATAATTTTAAAGGCTAATAAATGGCAACATACTGCAAACTCCCAGCCCCTCCTGCTCTTCCCAAGTATTTCTTCTTGATAGCGTCATAGTCATGCGCCACATGATCAAGGACAGGCCACAAGTGTATACAACCCCTTTAGATTGTGTTGCCACGTCCTCTATGTAACCACTGTGATGTTTGTGTGAGACTCAAATGGCTCAAGGTGTACATTTCTTAGTATATGCCTTATATTAAGTGGTATATGATTGTATATACCTTTTGAACATTGACACTATCTGTAAAAAGTATTTTCATGTAGAAAGTTAATATAATGATTTTAAACATGATTTTAAATATATACTTGTGTTGAATTTGGGTACCAGTTAAGGTTTTAGCACATATTGTTTCTTTTTTTCTTTTTTCATTTTTAAATGATTCTTTATGTGCATTGGTGTTTTGCTTGCATGTATATCTATATGAAGGTATCAGATCCCCTGGAACTAGAGTCACAGACAGTTGTGAGCTGCCGTGTGGGTGCTGGGACTTGAACCCAGGTCCTCTGTAATAGCACCAGTGCTCTTAACAACTGAGCCATCGCCAGTCCCACTGTAATTTAATTTAGCTAATTTATAGATTTCCTCAGCTCCCCTTCCCTTTAGGCAGGGTCTTTAGTAGTCTAGTCTGGCCTCTAATTCATGGTCCTCATTCCTCAGCCTCTCAAGTATTAGGATACAGGTATGTATGTACCAACCTAGCAGTTCCTGTAGTCGTTTGTTTGTTTGGTTTTTCGAGACAGGGTTTCTCTGTGGAGCTTTGGAGCCTATCCTGGAACTCTGTAGACCAGGCTGTCCTTGAACTCATAGAGTGCTGGGAGTGCTTGTTCTCCGGAGTGCTGGGATTAAAGGCTAAAGGCAGTGTGCCACCAATGCCCAGCTAGTTTTTTGTTTTAATGGACGAGAATCGATTATATTTGAAACATGGTTATGTCATTTATTACCAAACTGTAGAGCACTAATCCTTAAACACAGTGCTCGCATTCTCTCTGTCCCTCTCTCTCTTTCTAGGTTTTTCAAGACAGGATTTGTCTGTGTAGCAGCTCTGGCTGTCCTGGAACTCGCTCTGTAGACCAGGCCTTGAACTCACAGAGATCTGCTTGCCTCTGCCTCCCGAGTGTTGGGATTAAAGGTGTGCACCACCACCGCCTGGCGAGAATTGGTACTTTTAAGCAAATTAGAATTTAGACACATGAAGAAATTTGAACACAGTATCCTAAGCTAGCCGGGCGGCCGGGAACCATCAAGTGGCCTCCCTTCTCCTACAGTATCTGTGTACATTTTTTTGTTTCCCTTTTTTATCAGACAGCTTTCATTCATTCTGATTCACTTGGCGTCCCTCCCCTCTCATCTGGCCTCTGTGACCAAGCTGCTCTTTGTGGATCCTGCAGATTTTATACTGCAGACCCTGCTCTGAGGGACCTCATCATGACCTTGGATCTCTCTTGCTTTTCTGCTTTGAGATTTGGGATGAGTTCTGCCTCTGGACATCAGGAAATCCTGGAGAGGTGTGTTCTAGAAAAGATTTAGAGGGAGAAGGAGTGTGTGCATTCTGGAGGATGGCTTTTGGGAGTTTTTTCTTGTTTCCCATCTTGTGGAGGGATGGATGGCCCTTCTTGCTTCTGTGCAAGTGCTCAGTGAACTCTAGGCTAGTTGACCCCTCAGCTTCTGGGCACTTCTGTCACTGATTCTATTTTGCTCTGAAGTGCTGACATTACAGATATGCATCACTGAATCTGACTTCTGTGAGTCCCAGGGATTGAACATAGATTGTTAGGCTTGTAATAAGCACCTTTATCTGCAAGTGGTTTTCAGACAGGAGCCTAGTTCTGAGACATAAAGATGCAGCAGAGTCAGTCCTGTCCTTGTGGAACTTGTGTGCACCTTGTGAGGAAGACTGACTTGCAAGATCCTTAGAAGGTGGGCTGAATAATCTAAGTTAACAATTTTGACTTATGTTATAAACATGAATTAGTAAGTAATTGTGGTGTATATTATAGCAAGCGGTTAAATTTGTCGATCATTTGGTTGTTTGAAGTAAACTTAAGCAAAAGAGATAAGTAGGATGTTGGCCTGGGTGTTACTTAAAATAGTGAGTACTGCTGGAGACTGCTAGAAGCTGGGGACTGAGGAAGCACAGCCCCTTTACATTAGAGTGAGGCAGGTTAAGTCCTGTAAAGCAGAGTGGGGAGGAAGGTAATTAAACTTCTGTCACAGAAGTTTTAGACAGGCAAAGAATCACAGCTTCACAAATGTTAATCAAATGCAACATAAACAAAAGTAACACACCTTAAAGTAATTTTCCATAACAGGTTTCTCTGTGTAGCCCTGGCTATTATAGAACTCACTCTGTAGATCATGCTGGCCTCAACTCAGAGATCCACCTGCCTCTGCCTCCTGAGTGTTGGGATTAAAGACAAATTGTCATTTTTGTTCTGGCTTTTCCCATTTTCATTGTGTGTTGTGTGTATGAATGTGTATGTATTCTTGCATGTATGTGGGAGTACATGGGGAGGCCGAAGTTGATGGGAATCATCCTCTTCCACCTTACCTATTAGAAATAAAACCTAGAGTTCCCCTACATAGCTGGTAATAATAGCCAGCTTGCTCTGGGAACCCCCTGTCTCTAGAAGTCTTCCAAGAGTGGATTACAGGTTGGCCACTGGGGATCTGATTCCAGTCCTCATGCTTGCATGGTGACCACCTCCCACAGTCCTCATGTTTGCATGCTGATTACTGCACCTTAATTCAGCACCTTAATTACTGGTGGTGTCCCTTTCAGAGGATATTTGAGTGGAACAGGGGATGCAGCTTCCGTGCTAGTTCACTCATCCAGTATTTTGGAGGCCTTGGATTTGATTTTGAGTGTACATATGTAAATATGTGTGTGCGTGCGTGTGTGTAGGAATTCTTATATTTTGGAGAATTCTAAAACATTCTTTGACAGTTTCATATTTGACAGTTTTGTATTTGGAGTATATCCTCCCAATCCCCTCTTATTCCTTTTCTCTCCATCTAAAAAGTCACTTAAATTGTTTGCTTTTTAAAATTTATTTTATATATTTAAATATTTATGTGGGTGTATGCTCGAATCAGCATACCTGTGAACGTAAAAGGACAGCTTGTAGGAATAAACAGGTTCTCTACTTCTATTCATGTGGGTTCCTATGGTTAAATTCAGGTTATCAGGCTTGGTGGCAAAGCACCTTAACCTGCTGAACCATGAAATATTTTCCCCCCAATTTGTGCCTTTGCTTTGTTTTTGGCTTGTTTGTTTTTTGGTATTTCAAGATAGGGTTTCTCTGTGTAACAATCTTAGCAGTCCTGGAACTAGCTCTTGTAGACTAGGCTGGCCTCGAACTCACAGAGATCCACCTGCCTTAAAGGGGTGCTTCCCATGTAGATTAGATACATGTATGTCTCTCTTAGGGTCCTCATTGTTTTCTAGGTTCTTTGGGATTGTGAATTGTAGGCTGGTTTTCTTTGCTTTATGTTTA
>LOJH01052959.1:0-11958 GCA_001685095.1 Ellobius talpinus
AAAAGACTGCAAGACCAGCCAAGCCACTTGAAAACAGTAGATCAACAAAGATGCCTGGAGGAAGCTCAGACTAACTGACACCCTTGAATCTACATTGATTAGTTCAAGTTGGGTGGTGCCCTCCAGGATTTCAGCTTTTGTGAGCTGGCCCCCATGCTGGGGTGGACTTCTGGTACTATTCTTGCCTTTTAGTCATTTCTACTTCTGTAAGTAACCCCTTGCTCATAATTTTGTAATTGACCCCAGAAAAAAATCAAGAGTTCAACTAGTTAAGAGTCCACTGATATCCTTAGTTGGGTTTGTTGCTGGTTGCCTATCTAGGATGAGATGTTTGTTTACATTTCCACAGGAATAGTGTTACTCAGCAGTGTGTGTGAACAAATGTGTATATATGGAGACCAGAGCAGAATGACTGGTTTTCCTCTGTCACTGCCCATGTCCTAGCCTTATGAGAGTCTCTTGCCAAAACAGGAAGCAGCTTGCTGTTGGGCGAGTCTGGCTGGCCAACAAGCTCTGAGGAATGTGCCTGTCCTTGTCTATCAAGACTATGGTAATAGGAACATGCAGCCATGCCCAGCTTTTTTATGTGGGTGATGGGGATATGAACTTTGATATTCATGCTTGCAGAGCAAATACTCTTACCAATGAGCCAGCTCCACAACCCATAAATTTTGTAGATAAAGTATAACCTAAAGGTACCTTTATTGAAAAAATACAGATTCCATCTTGTTGGAAATATTACATTATCTCTTTCCCATGAACTTAGAAGGGGCTGCTACTGATTGTATAACTCAAAATGATGATTATGTCTACACCATGAGATTGATGTCAGTTCTAGAAAGACTTGAGGCTAGGCACTCAACATTCTTTTCCTCCTCACTATTATAAAGACTTGCAAAGAACCCCAGCAGATCCAATTCCATCCTCTTGGGCTGACTGGCCTCCCTGGCCTCCAAAATTTAAAGAAATGCAAGTCTGTTCTTTGTAAACTGCTCTCCACAGTGAGTAGGATCATTCTATAGAAGCACAAGATAGACAAAGACAGTATCACAAATGCAGGGGATGAGTGTGAGAAAAGCATTCAATACATACACTTCTTCCTCAGGAAATATTCACTCTATATCCTAAGCTATAATGCCAAGAAAATGACTTTCCATGCCAAACACTCTCTTTGGATACTTTATAAATTGCATCTTGTGGATGGCCAGTCTGAATATATTTCTGTATTGCAATCACTCCCTCTTTCCTTAAAAATATGCTGATCACTTCTATCAGAAAAATATGTGTTAATAAAATAATGTTCTCTTTTTAAACCTTGTTTCTTTTCTTTGTTGTGGGACAATCTTTTGTATACTGTAAAGAAGTGTCTCTGTTTTACCTCATCTACCTAAGGCACCTTCTGATTTGTTTAATAAAGAACTGAAGAGTCAACAGCCTGGCAGGAGAGGATAGGCAGGACTTCTGGGGAGGGAGAGGAACTTGAGGGAATAATCTGAGGATAGGCAGGAGATTCACTAGCAAGATGCTAAGGAAGTAAGATATATAGTACTGATGAGAGGTAATGAGCCATGTGACAGAAGGTAGATTAATATAAACAGGTTAATTTACATTATAAGAACTAGTTGGGAACAAGTCTAAACCAAGGCCAAGCTTTCATAATTAATAAGTTTCTTTGTCATTATTATGGAGCTGGTGGTACAAAGGAAGACCCACTACCCTTCTCTGACTCAGAACAAATGCATTTTAGGGATTTTAAGTGAAATCAATGTTAATAAGTTTAGTGACATTTATTTTTACCAATGTTTATTCAGGCTGATGGAGATATGGATATATTTTGCAATCATCATTATATTGTCAGTTCCCATTATTCTAAAGTAGTAATACTGTTGATCACGTTCATCTCATCTTAAACTTTAAAATCTGCATTCTAGGTTTGTTTTAACATTTTTTAATAAATATTGATAATATTATCATGATCCTGATGTTTTATGATCTTAATACGTTCTACTAACTGATGAAATAAAGAATGTTTCTTAGGTAGCCTGATCTTTTGTGTAGCTACTAAAATAGCAAATGGAAATGTATCACTGGGTTTTACATTTTGTTCTATTTTGGACTGCCGACACTTTTAGGTTCAGCAAGGGCAGGCTAAGTTTAGGAGAAAGCAAGTGTTGTAATCAGGAAAGATGAACTACATGAGAAGGCACTGACTATTTACAGTGTTGTGGAGCATGATGTGCTGGAACACATAGGGAAGTAATGGGACATGCTGGGATTCTGGAGTCCTGGGTAACCCAGAGTAAAGGAACCAGGCAAACTCTACAGGAAAAGTAGTCATGATATAGAGTGCTCTGAGACATGCGATCTTTGCAAGAATAGATACTGCATTGGTCGAGCAAAGTAAATCCTACAAATAATTATGACAAAAATGATTATCTGTCTAGGCAAAAACTTAAGTGATGAACAGGAGTGGAAAGAAGGGAGATTTGAAAACCTTTTACTGACAAAGAAAAGCTCCCCGTGTGTGACTGAGGAGATCAGCAGAAACATGCCATATTAGGAAAGCTGAGAATTTAAGAATGGAGTAACTGCCTTTGCAGAGTGAGGGTGGAAAATTATGAGTTCAATGCCTTGTCAAGTTTATTGTACAAGTGGAGAATTCTATTGTAGAGGTTCAGTTAGTACATCAATTTGGTGACATATGAGAGGGATGTGTGGTCTAGAAATACTAGGACAATTAAACTAGGAAAAAGAATTTAAAAATGCAATAGGAAGATGGATAGCAAAATTGGATTAAACATAAAAGTCATTAAAATTTTATTTAGTAATACTTATTCCAGGTTAACGTCATAGACGTTCATTTTTTTATTACATGCAAGAGTTACTGTTTCTAAAATGTGTGTGTTTGTGAGTATATGTGTCATCTAACCTTTAAACAGAATGTAATTAAATTGTAATATGTTATGGAATATTTTTCCCTATTGGATGGCTTAATGTAGATTGTAGATTATGATGCATCTGTCATCAATTTTATTATTTAAAACACCAACTATTATGTATGTATCAGTATATATTCCTGAACATAAATTAGAATATCTGTGATGGGTCATGCTATCACTCATTTTTTCAGCAAACATTTAATGAACTTACAGTTACTGCTGAAGATATAAAGATAAATATACTGAAATAGTCACAATGTTGGTTGTATTATAAAGACAATAAAGATTATAAGGTGACACTTGGCAAGAAAGAATGAAGCATAAGATAAAACAGAATCACACAAGAGGAATATATTATCAACATGGAGATTAGGATTGGAGTCCCACAGATGACGATTTTGCAAATCCAAACATTAAACAGGGTCTAGGTAGCCAGGAACACTCTGAGCGGTGAAGCTCAGCATCATCTTCTATAAGTAAGGCAGGAGTCTATGAGAAACTGAAACTTTGGGGAGATGATGGAAATGCATTGGGTATGAGAGGGGAGAACAGGTGGAACAATATGTCTCTGTGCCATGCTTTGATATGTGAAGAGGAACAAAGGAGGAATCAGTTTTAAGCATCCTATGAATTCAACAATGTGTCTCTGGGGCAACCTTAAAGAACCATATATCATTGTACCTCACTTCCAACTGGGCACAGGGCAGGCATGCAAGCATTCCTGACTCTGAAGAGACTTGGAAATTTAGACTCCTTAAGTGTCCTTCAAAAGGGAGTTAGTGAACACTCTCTGAAAAATAAGCAAGGACAAATAGAATTCAAAAGGCTATTTTGTAATGCATCAGAAGTCTTGAGAGTTATGAATGCATACATGGCAATAATTTAAATTTTTGAAATAAAGAAAATTCTGAAGATGATGAAGTGACAATTCTGAACTACAGGATTTCATGGCTACAGAAATTAAGGTGGCATGGGTGACAGAAACATATAATACAAACAGCCAGAAAAAAAGGCGGGCAAGGAAAGACTGCGTCATAGAAAAGTAGGGCTAAAAGAGAAAAAAAAGAATGGACAAAGGCAGTACATATTCCTGAGTAATGACTAAGTAAGAAATCACTATCTGCATTCTAAGGTTTCAGTTGTTACTCTGTGGCAAAGGACTGCAATTGTATATAGAATAATAAATTGCCTTGATTTAAGATACATTGTTTATTTCAAACAGTTTTAAAATTTAATAGTATAAGATCTATATATCCTAACTTCTATATTTCAAATTAATTTTATCAAACTTCTTATTATGTATATTCAAAGTTACTTTTGTCTGAGAAGTTTTGGCATAATATCTTGCTCCATACATAAAAAAATCAATAAAAACATTCTAATTCAACTTGACGCTTATGTTTACAGTCTGTCTGTTAAATACATTATTTAGATAGCAGATCCCTTGTGATTGATCCAGAATGTATGATATAATACATTTGCATATGCACTTTATATATTCCTAACTACATGACTCCTTGTGGAGTTCTATAATTAACACCAAAATAAATGACAATAAACACATCTTGTAAAAATGTTTTGGGGAATACGTCTAAACTGTGTTTTGAATAAGGAAAATTATTAGGTGCCACTCTTTGGAAATGTTGTTGCTTTAAAAAAATGGGAAAATACAGACAGAAGAGGAATTCATTATGTGTTTTACTATAAAGACATGCTGAAAGTTTAGGTACAACCTTCTTGACATGAAAAATACTGGAAAAAATAGTTCTAAGAGAGTTGTTAGTCATTGGTATTTCTCAGAAAAAAAATCTTTGATGATAAAAACATGGGGCCAAGAAACCCAAGTTTGTGAAGCTGGAAAGCATAAGAATTAGAAATGAAGAAACTGAAGAGAGCCAAGACCTCACAAATACTATAGCTGGTGTAGGTGGGTGTTTTATGCAGACGTGGTTCACAAAGAAGGCCCAAGCCCTGAAGACAGCTAGAGAGGAAACCTCTGCTACCAGCCCGTTTAGCGATATAAGAATAAAGCCACACACCAAGGGCAACAAAATAGACAGTTGGTAAATCCTTGAAGCACAACTAAATTACATTTAACAGCAGTGAATGAACAATATAGTTAAGGGAAGAACTTGTTTGTAACTTAATTACTTGCAACATGCCAGTCACTCCAGATTTTTGGAGGAAGAGGCTGGAGGAAGAGGAGATTAATGCTAGCCTGGGCTACATGAAATCCTATCTCAAATAACAGGACTAATACATAGTATAATAAAATGCACTCATCCTGAATTCAATTCTATTCCCATGTACTCATTCAAAATGCATTAGTTGTCTGTGAGCTTGAATCTCTTCTAGGCACTGATAATATAAAAACAAAAATAAACCATACAAAATGTCTTCCAGCAAGAAACATTAATACTCATAGAAGACCTGTGTACATGCAAGTAATGGAGGAACAGAATGAACAAAATTAATATATATCTTCCTCCTTATTCTTCTCCCATCTCTCCCCCCTTCTTCATATTCTTGGATAATTCACTAAGTCTAATTAGTACTACCTAAATGTACATGAATGTCTAGGCATCTACTAGCACATCTGAAACCCACGAGAAGACACATCCTCAAAGAATGATTCTTCTATACCCAGAGGTGTCAACTTCCATTTGTTCCATAATAAGGGCTTCTCCACTGATGCCTTTCCTTCCTTAAGTAGTTTCCATTTTTTAATGGCACACATATTCATATGTGTATGCATATATATATAATTTCCATATATTAGAGATAGTGTGCTAGATAAACTTTTCCCCCATTATCCTTTCTTATTTTCCTTTACATCACCTCCTTAAATCTGTTCTTCCTCCACACAGTCTCCCTATGCTTTAATGTCTCATAGATTTTAAGTCAAGACTAATATATATAGTCTTTAAATTATATTTTCAATATATTTTATATAAAATATGTGTATTGTATAAGATATATTAATATATTTATAAGAAATATGCATGTATATGTATAAATATATATGTATAATGCAAAACATATATTTTTGTATTCATGATAACTTGATGATGATTTTTTTCTATCTATAATGGGCATTTGTCAAGCTTAGGTGTATAGATCTTGTTCACACATCACAGCCATGGCATATCCATAACACAGCAGTTCTCAGCTGTGGATCTTGCATCCTTTTTGCCTCCTCTTGTGAGATGTTTCTATCTTGTATGCTAACTTGCGGGAGTTCACAAATGTGGATTTTTTCCCACCCTGCCCAAAGGTCAGAGAGTTTAGTCCTATTCTTGCTCTTTCAAGCTTATTGACAGAAGATTTGACCAAAGGTACTAACAGGATGATTTGACCTAGGGTGTGGTTACTTGATGCCTTGGCTATTAAGAAGATTATTACTTTGTTCCTTGCATGTTGGTAAGAAGTCTTTTATCTTCTCCCTCTTCTTTGGATGTGGTACATAAAGCCTATAAAAAATAAAAAATAATGTGGATAGATTCAGTAATCACTGAGTTGTCCTCCTGACTCTTCTGTGTCTTTGTCTTTTCTTTTGCATATGTAATTTTTCTACATGCCAGTTCTTAATCCTCAAGCTTCCATCCAAGCACAAAAGAATAAACTGAAGGAGAACCAGCTGATGTTGTCGCCCAGAGGCAGGATACAGCTAAATGGCACCTCAACATGTGTCAGCAATAGCCCCACAATGAGGGCCAGGATTGGACATGTGACTTATGTGAGGAAGATAATGTGATGGATACTGCAGGTGAATAAAGACACCATAGGTAAAGAAGTGAAAAGTGAGGGCTCTAATAAATAGTAAATGTGGACAACCAGTGAGTTTACATTGGGAATCAAAATTGTAAATTTTCATACTGCAATATTATAGCATAATTTGAGTTTGTATCTATATACAAGAGACTCTATACCTCTGTAAATTTTCTATAAATAATAGCTCATAAGCATTCACTCTATTACTCACCATTATTATTAATGTGAGTAAGCTCACACTAATCTACCTATTATTCCACAGTTTCCACCAACACTATCCCAGTGTGCCAGCTGACTGTGGACTTGAACATCTGAAACTATGAACAAAAACAAACGTTTCTCCTCTATTCTAGGGATGATGTCTGTCTTAGTCAGTGTTCTATTGCTGTGAAAAATACACCATGACCACAGCAACTCTAATAAAAGAAATCATTTTGTTGGCACTAACTTACACTTTCAAAGGTTTAAACTTATAATAGCAGGGAGCATGTAGGCAGACATGGTGCTGAAGTAGTAGCTTGGAGTTATACATTTGGATCCACAGGCAGCAGAAGTGGGTGAAATTGGGACCTAGCTTGGGATTTAAACTCTCAAAGTTCAACCCCTTTGACACACTTCCTCCACGACCACAGTTCCTAATCCTTTTAAATAGTGCCCTTCCCTGTTGTTTGAGCACTCAAATATGAGAACCTCTGGGGGCCATTCTATTCAAACCATGCTGTCATAACAATAAAAATAAGTAAATAAATAAACCACCACCAACAACAAAAACTGAAGCCTTAGACAGTCCTTGTCATGATTGTCCTGTTAATTCCACACTGATAAGCCAGGTAAAAGCCAAATTTAGGAAGCATCTGCTCAGAATTTTCGTGGTGACTAAGTCATTTCACTCAAAAGGCAGTAGATATATATACATTCTCTGACAAAAAAGGAATGTTTGCCTTTCCTTTTGAGAGGAAATAAATATGCCTCCTATATTATTCTCCTCTATCTTCAAACCTCACCACTATCCTTTCTGCAAATGGAAGGATGCCCAATTTACACATTTTATCCATTTTCTGTAATCTGGACTTTAGAAATTCTTTTCCATCCAAGAGAGCCTGGTGAGAGTATTCATTTTTTTCTGCCTCCCTTAGCCATCAGAAGGTTCTTCTTCAATAAGTGAGGTTCTGCAGATTCTGTAGTTGGGTTGTTTATCTTATACTGAGCACAAAGAAAATTTATTTTTTAAATATTATAATTAGGTTACTGTTCTCTTTACTGAAGCATCTGTAGGAATATGAGTGTGTTTCTCTGAATGAATGAGCAGCCACATTTATTTTTATTAAATCTGAACCTGTCCTCTGAGAGAAATGAATTTAATTCTGTGTTCTGATATAAAACGCAATATTCTCTTTGTTTTAAAGTAAAGCCCTGCTTTCCCTCCTCACAAAGAGGCTGCACTTTAATTGAATCTCCTGATTCCAATTTTCTGATCTGAGTTAGAATCTCCCTCAGATATAGGATAATGCTTTTTGCTGATAAATGACTACATTAAAGTCTGTGTTTCCTCACATAAACAAATATGCATGAATAGTTATCTATGATCTGTCACTGGCAGGACGGTAGCATTGGTTATAATAATATTATACCTTTTTAAGAAGTACCATCTGCAAATCAAAACAAATATTTTCTAAAAATAAGAATTTATGTATATATAAATTTTTAAGAATTGGAAAGCAGTTTATAAAGATTACGCTATTCAAATGGTTTCTTACAACTGTCTAGACAGGAATAGTGACAAAGAAAACAGTCATACATTGACCAACTACATCTTCACCTTAGCCAAGTTCAAATCAGAAAAATATTATCCTTTTCAAATGCCCCTTTAATAGCAGATGATGACAAACAAAAGTACTAATTGCTGTTACTGTAATTATGTGACCACAAAGCCACAATGACTGGGGTAATTAATTATTACCTTCCATGATTGATGGGAGCAAAGAGCTAAGTTAGATGCTGTTGATCTGGTGCTTCTAGATTGGCAAGGGTGAAAGTGATGGCAAAGCCTGGAGTCACCTGTGGGCTTGATGGGAAAAAGTTGTTTTTCTGGTGAGACTGTTCAAATGGCATGGCTTGACCAATGTGCACAGTTCTCCTGTGTTGGGGTTTTCTGTGAAACTATGCAAACTTCAGGGCTTGGTCAACCTGGACAGCTCTCGACTTCCTCCTGCCCCTGGGTTCCAGTTACTTCACCCTCCTGTTTATCCCTCCCTCTTTTTCTACTTGACCTCTCAAGCCAGGCTAGTTTGGGCCTACTCTTAATATCTCAGCCTCAGCGTAACTGGGATTCTTACACTGTGTATTGGCAATTTCCCCACGGCTGTGACAATCTGACAAGAAACAATTTAGGGGGAAAAAAAGGATTTATTTGGCTCCCAGCCTGAAGTCACCATTAATCATAGTGGCAAGGGAATGACAGGAGCATAGCCTGGCAGGTCTCATGGATTCCGGGGTGAGGAAGCAGAGAGAAATGAAAGCTAGTGCTCAACTTGATCCTTTGTCTCGTTCAGTCTAGACCCCAGCTCATGTGATTTTGCCACTCTTCAGGGTAGGTCTTCTCAAGTCTTTTAAATCTCTCTGGTCACACCTTAACACACCCGGAGGTTTATGACGTAGGTGCCTCCAAATCCCAGTCATGATTACCCATCGCACATGAGACTTAGTTTACACAAGTCTAAGTGTTCTAAAAGCCCAAAGCAACACCTGCATGACTACTTCCAGTCCAAGCTCAGAGATCACCCTTACTGCTCCGCATTTCTGCCACAGTTGCAGTGTGAGAGTGGCTAGACAGAAGAGCGCATGCACAGTGGCCCACTGAGATATATAAAAGGTTAAAACGTGGCAGTTAATCAGACCGGGCAGTTACAAACAAAGCAATAGGTGAATTAAAATATACTTAGTAAGGATTTTAAAAATGCTATCAACTGCATAAATCTATACATTTGTGGAGTTTTCTTTTAGAATCTCAAACTCTGCATTACTTCTAAAAATATAGTCATTTTCATTATTTACACTGCATTTCATCAGCTTTATCTTTCAAATACAGCATTGTAATTTTCCTGTGTAATCTTCTTGTACAAAAGACAATTTTATTGCAATAATATATATAAATTAACAGATGTTACATGGCTTCTGAGAATGTTTTTGTAAATTTTAGGGACATAATTATTTTAGTTAGGAAGAATTCTTATTGTCAGTCATCTAAACAATAATACAATTGGCTACGCAGAAAATAAGTTTCGAGAAAATGACTTATGTTACACCAGGATAAAACCTAACAAATGAACATATCAATTTCTCAGCGATAGCAATGAGTTGTAGCATTTTTTCAACTTAATTTTCAGCTATGATTATAATATTTATGCAAATAAACAGAGGCCAATCTTCCAAACCACACCTTTAGTTATTAGAATATGTAATTTATATTCACCATGAAAGTTTTTAATTTTATCCCTACCTCTTCATATCAGAAAAGTATGAGAGAGCTAGGAGAATATAATAGTGTTGTATAATTTCTCACAAATCTACTGAAAGATATCCCTAGTGAAAACGCTATTATGATTAGAGTTTTTCTAAGGAGGAAAAATAGGGAAGTCTTAAGAATTAAAGCATTATTTTTTACCAGTATTGTTTTAAAGAACTTTGTGATTCTCTCTGTTCTAGATCATGATCCTCATATTTAAAAATCAGCATGTTTAAACTGTGTGCCATCATTGTATTTTAGTGTTGTGTTTTGATTTTGTTATGATTTTTATTAGTCACATCCTTTTCAGTCTGAGTTACAAACAAGGAAGATTTTGTTGTCAATAAAAGTCTACAAAATATCTACGAAGAAACACAAAAGAAAAAATGGTAAAAATCTGCATTTTTCTATAACATAATGAACCAAGAAATAGTCTGATAGGGATTCATTGTTGTAAAACAGGTCTTATGTCCAATGGAGATTGTTTAAGAAAATTTTGGAGTTTAAGCTATAAGAAATTCATTGGAAACACTTTAGACACAGAGCATCAATTTAAGGATGATTTATTTAGAAAACCACCAAAAACAAAGGGAAAATAAAAAAAGCAGGACAAAAAGAACTATTGAAATGTTGTTATTCTTTTTATTTTTTAAGTAACTGATAAGTAAAAGAAATAGTTAAAATTTCAAAGAAGAGGGATCCATTGTGAAGTACTATAGGGGATTGTATAATATTGCAGAGTTTTCTCATTAATAAGGAAATCCTTTCTAGAAAGTTATGATTCTTAAAGTAAAAGAAAGTTCTTACGATCTAAATTGATAGTAGGAAATTATTGCAAAATAACAGAGACACAATTAGTTGGGGAAGTTTATCTCTTACAGAGAACCATCACCTCCAAGTACAGATAGTGATCAGGGCTCTAATGCTGTCTTGTTAGCTGGACGTATTTTGATTTATGACTTCAATGATGCTTTTTTCTTTTAAAATACAAGCTTGTTCTGTTTACAAATGTACATGTGAGATGACAATTCTAAGTTATCATCTTCTCCCTTGATTTCTATTCATAGACACATTGCATCAAATATTCCCTGAGCTTTCAGTACTGTATATCATCATATTATTTATTGCTTGACAGAGTTTTCATGATTTTTAATCCAAAATATTGACGTTTAAGAAAAAATAGAGAGTGGAGGGAAGGGAAAGATGGAGATAGATGATAGACTGATTGTGTTTTAGAGAAATTACATACAAAGAAAAATATTAAAGTAACAGTTCATAGAGAATATGGCTAAAAAAACCCTGTTTTTTAATAAAGGGAATACAATGATTTTAGTCTTGTGTTTCAAAGTTCTAAAATTACAATGAGGGCCCTGTATTCTATTTTAAATAAAATGAGTTAGGGTCTGTGAGGTCCCTGGCCAGCAAGGGGCCCTGATCCAGTATGAGAAGATCCATCAGAGGGGTGAGTGTGTTCCTGACTGGCAGCAGAAGCTGCAGAAAGGGAGCACAAACATTCCTCAACCCCCTAACCTCTCTGGTCATTCTGCAGGGGCTTCTATCCCCAGCTACTATGTCTCTTTTCCTATTCCATCCCAGCTTGCACCCAGGCTCCCCTTTCCTTCTTAGGGGCCAGAAGATCCCCCAGCTCAGCCTGTTTTGGGCCTGGGACTGAGTGGTGAGTGCAACCTCACAGGAGTTCCTTTGTTTCACTAAGCCTGCAGGCAGCAAGCTAGCCCTTTTGTC
>LOJH01052960.1:0-10693 GCA_001685095.1 Ellobius talpinus
TAGTCGGTTATCCACATGGCAGGCATGCCACTATTTAACCAATGGGTATATCCTACCTTTCACATGAGTATTGGAGCAGGCAGGACCCGGCACTCAATAAGACTGTTAATTTATTCTCTCCCCATAGTGTCCAACCTTCTTAAGGTGTTTACCCCTGTAAGACACTTCTGTGTTCTTTGCCCTTCCACGGCATATTCCAAGTCATCCTTCATTGATGATTGCTCTCAATCTCTCATTCATTTGGATATATGTTCCCTGACAGGACAATTCTCTCATTACTGTCAACTACACCTTTCTTTTTTATAATTTTCATTGAAATTGAATTTATTTATGTGATAAGGCTAAGTATGTTTTTAGTTTTTTTGCTAATATAGAGTGACCTCGTCAAGAATACAGTCCATTTTCACTTCAGTGTACAACTTTATTGTAAATAACAATTAGATCTCTTACTTTTTGTATTTGCCCAATGATTAGCTTAATCACAGGCTCAATAAAAGAGTAGAAAACATAAATTCTTCCTAGTAAACTACTGCAGAAAATGAATTACACTTACAATTACTCAAAAACTTGGTGGCATGTACCTAAAATCTCAGAATATAGGAGAATCAGTGGAAAGAGAGTTTGCCTCCATTTAAGATCATCCTAGAAAGCAAGAAAAACAACATTTAGGGAATAGCTACAGAGGTTGTATCTTTAGACAAAGAAAAACAAGGAACTAAGGAATGCTGAGAGTAGGAGAAATAGTGTTCCCCAGAAAACATTTGGTTACTCAATGTTGTCCTGAAAACTTACATACACAAGTAACATTGTGGGCTGAACATGCTATATTTATGTATTTAGAAATATAGAAATGCATACACACATACACACATACATACATACATACATACATATATATACACACCCAGTATAACTATAATTATATAATATATATAAAATTATATATACCCAGTATAATTAACCAAAATGGGAGCATGCATTTGAAAGTGAGCAAGGGGATACATGCGAATGTTGGGAGGGTAGAAAGAGAAGAGAAAAAAATGATATAATTATATTAATCACAAATAGGGAACTTTTATCACAACAATCATGATGAGTACAAAAGAATTGGGCATCGGACACTCAGGAAAAGTAGGTGGGAAGACATCACAAAATATTGCTGATGTGACAGAAAAGGAATGAGGGATGAGAGATCGAGGACTAAAGTGGCAGCAAAGGACCGAAGTCAAGTGTCTCATCTAAGAGTCTATTTTTAGAAGAAGTATAATAAATTGGTTTTCAGGAATTAATGAAGACATTAAGTAGTCTACTTCTCAAAATATGACTCAAGCTAGTTCTCTAAATTTTGCTTATAGATATTTTGTGGCTGGCATCATAGAATAATATTGTTTTAGACCCTTGGGTTTTATGCATTAGGACTATGAGTAACAAATGCCATTCAAAAGCACATGGTATATGAAAAGAAGTTTCTCCTGTGAAACACCAGGTGCCGCTTCCCTCTTGGAGAAATTCTATTAATCAATGAGCTCCTTGACTGCAGGGTTGGGAGCTCCTCTGTGTATTTTAGGTATTGGAAAGAGACTTCAACTACCTGCTGGAGAACGAGACAGGATTATAGAAATACATAAATAAATTTATATTGATTCAGTGCTATACAATGGAACCTCTGAGCTGAGATGGGAAAGGACAGCCCATTGTCAACTGTGAGAAACAAAGAAGAAATGAAAAAGTAATCAGAATTGGTAAGTATCAGAGAGCAGAATGCTAACCAAAATTGGAAAGCAGCATCAAAACTCCATGGTAAGATGAATTTTAACTTTATTATTCTACTCTCTATGAATCCTGGAAATAGATTCAGGGGGTAATTCCAAGATGATAAGTCACTGTAGTGGAGAGAAAGCTTCAGGTCTCACCTGAATGCTTAAAATATTGGAATTTGTTTTGTTGCAAGCAGGGTACCAAGCAGCACTAGGAAATATGCGATGAAAGGAGAGAGGGGTGAGAATAAACAAGGAAACCCACTCTCTGTAGTTTTCAAAAGACCCCTTAAACTACCAGTGCACTCTGCAAGGGAGACATTCTTCATTCAGAGTCTGGGTTGGAGCTCTGAAACAGCAAGGGTAATCGTATTGATCTTGAAGGAATGTCTGGTTAATTTTTCACAAGGTGTAGATCCCTCAAAAATCAATAACTTTCTGCTGTATCTTTATTCCTCCGAATAAACTCTGTCTGTCAAAGAAACTTGATTCCTCAGCTCAATTGGATTCATAAAACATTCACAGACACATAGCACAAAAGAAATGTAAGCTTTCCTGAGGAGTGGTAAGTATTTAACCTCAACACAGGACAAAGAGTATTTTCATTTTAATATATGTGTCCTTGAGCAGGCACGAGTAGCTACTATGATTTCTTTGATGCAAATGCTTCCTTTAAACATTGTTTCCTTCCCCAAGGGAAGATGCTCCAACAAGACTATGAAGTGTATGTCTGGAAAGAAAGGCCTTAACAAATATCTTTTTAAAAACCTGTGAGTGACTGTAAAAAAAAATGTCGTCATTTTACCATCCTTTTCACCTTGCCAAGAGCTGTGTATATTAATACGTATTTCTGGAAGAAACACAAGCAATGCTATCGGAACAAACACTAAAATCTAATTGAAAATGGAATTTAAGGAAATCTCCGAACAATTCTTGTTTTCTCATTTCATAAGACTGGCAATCAGTAGAGAGATGTACTTTTTAAGGGCACACAGTAATGTATCTTTCATGAAATTAGTAAACTTACTGTGAAAGGAAATCAATGACCACTTATTTATTGAGGATAGGAATGGTGGGTTTTGAAGAGATGTCCTCCTTTGAGTCAACTATTTGAAAACTTGCTCTGCCATTGGTGGTGCTCTTTGGTAAAACTGTGGAACATTGTTGGCACACATAGGTTACCAGGAATGATCTTTGACTTTTTCTAGCCTAGGTTACTTCCTAAGCTTATTCTCTCTTCCTCTGAGTAGATGAAAATGCCATCACATTGCTTTCTGCTTCTACCTCCATGCTATTCTGACTATTGCAATACCTTCACTCAGTATGCTAATTTAGTATGATAGATCCAGAAGCTAAAGCAAACCCCTTTTCATCTAAGTTTTTTTTTGCTATGTCATTTTATCACAGAATCAGAAAAATAACTAATACATCTGAGAATACATGATATTATAACTAACATTATAGCTTATTTATAATAGGAACACAATGCAAAAATGGAAATTACAGAAACAGAATCAAGAAAATGAAAAGGATAATTTTCCATAGTAATTTGTAATCTTTGCTAACTTCCATACAATTGACTGAAAGCAGTAATGATTCAATTAAAAAAAACAATTCAGTTATAACATTTGACAAGTAAGACTTTCATGGATATTGTAGCTTTGTTATCTAGCATATAAAATTCCACCAAGAATTTCAAAGCAGAAAAAATAAATACATCCTCTACTTATTGCCACAAAAGAAAGATACCATTTTAGAGATAAATACAGAAAGAATAAAAATTTCCCACATTAATCTAGTGATTAATTAGATCACTTTTATTTCTGGGGTTTCACAGCCACTTCTCTTGCCTTTATTCTTATTTAAGTTCTTTACTGGAGAAAATAAACTTTTAAGTAAGGTTTTGTGTGTGTGTGTGTGTGTGTGTGCGCGCGCGCGCGCGCGCGTGCGCGCGTGCGCACATACGTGCACACACATCTATGGGTTTGGGCATGTGTATTTCAATGTGTCTCAGGTAATATTTTCTATGTTTTATAGATACTTTATGATAAAAGGAAAAATGAAATCTTATTAAAACTAATGTTACTTTCTGAGCAGACAGGATCTTCAGTGTGTTCCAAAGACTCATAAAGTGAAGGTTTCTTTTCGGTTTGGTGTGTTATAGAGGGGAAAGAAGCTAAAAGGGATGGGGCCAGTGGGAGGTGTCCGGTCCTTGGAAGAAAGGCATGCAATGGGATAGAGGAGCTTCAGTCACCTACCCTTCTTTTTTCTTGCCAGGGTTTCCAATGAACGATTTCAAGTCTTCCACATATTCCTGTGTCATCTCATTACAGGCCCAAAACAATCAACGGGTTATGAACTTAAACATCTAAACCTTTGAATTCAAATATGTCTTTCCTACTTAGAAGTTGCCGATTACAAATATTTGGTGGAGTGAAAAAAATATTTCTAACCAAGACTCTCTGCCATTTTAAACAAAGGAGGCATTCCCCACTTTGAAACATGACCAGGAGCAGTCTTAATGAAACCCTTCCCTGAGGATAGTGTTTGTCATGCTTTATGACTGAGGACAAGGCATTAGTGCATTGCTCACAAGTTCTCTAGAATCTATAAGATAATAATTAAGAGCAAACTCTCCATAAAGTGCTATTTCTTCACCAAGAAAATGAGCTTTACCTCACGCTAACAGAAAATGACAATCAATTTAGAAATAGGTTCAGGATTTATTCATGATCTAGACTAAGACTAGACTAAGTCAAAGAGAATTTCCTCTCAGGCAATTGTATAAACACTGGAGCTCCAAATCACCCAGAATTCGAACAATCATTATTTAAAATACATTTAGAATAAAGATTACCTCATTTTCTCATCACATTCAATGTGACTCAAAACTATGAAATCAATGTTCTCTTTGGTGTGTACTTAGTAAGTATATTGGACAAAAGTTATTTTATTAATGTAAAGAAGGGGTGATCCTGTCATGATCTTTCACATTTAAAATTATATTTTGAAAATATTAGTTGAGAAATGCTCAGTCATTATTTTTAATAAGTTAGAAGAAATTTTGACCAGGATATAACAAAAGATATGCGCTAATGGTCCCTTTGAACATTACTCAAAAGTTAATTTTAAAGTACATGTATATAATCATACTGACCCTATATTATAATAAAAATGCTATCAGTGTATTTGGGTATTTACTACTGATTTCCATGTTTAGAATCTAGTAAGAGTATTGACCTAAGGGGGACTAAGAGTTTTCTTAAGTTATCTTACTTTCTAAACATTTTCTCTGTCCTCAAAATTTAGAGTGTGCAACAGGAAGCCTAGTAACTTTTCTTGCATGTTCATGAGGCATAAGAATGAAGATTTCTCCATCCTTTTATTTCCAGTGGCATTATTTGAAATCTATCATACCAGAAACAACTGCTGCTCCATTTTGGGTGCTAATAATTAGTTTATTAATTACATGTATGGAAAGCTAGAATATCTCTCTCCAATATCTCAGATCATTATCTTCTAGCGGTTGATTCTAAACCACCCATCACTCTTCTGTATGACAGCCCCGCCCTGCTCTCCTGTGGTTTTCAGCTTCTGTCTGACCTAAACTTTCTGCTATGTGCCACATGGTGTCTAGTAGCAGAGGCTTCATGGTTATCAGGAAAGCAGCTTCCTGCTTGAGTTTGACCTCTTAGGTGTGTCTACATGCACAATAACTCATATGACAGCATACACATGGTCAAGCTGAAACTCTGTCATAATTGGTTCCTGGTTATTGTTATGAAGACTGGTACAAGTCCACAGACCATTTTTTTTGTAATTTGAAGAACTATATTGTATATGTTAGAATATTTGAGGCTAGCTGTTTAAATAGACAAACTTTTGCACCAATAATGGTTTCACCCATTTTAATTTGATCCTGTATATTTAAAACATCATCTTCCAGGTTGAAATGATATGACAGGCAATAGGCAAGAAGACAAGCAAATGATAGAGATAACCCCCATTCCTTAAATATTAAATGTTAAATATTTCTTTTTTATTAAGGCTATTCCCTTAATCCATAATTAGTACATGCCAGCTTGGTTCACCAGGCATAAAGAGTCACATACCCCTAATCTTTCTCAAAAGATGCAAAGAAAGGTAGAGGATTTTATGAATATTTGGTAAGAAATAAATGTTTCTGCAATGTATAATTTTGGTTCGACCATAAAAAGCCTAATATTTCTTTTCTCTGTTGTATGATTCTCCAAATCCTGGCTTTATCTGTACCCATAATAAGTGGAAATTCTAGTTAAATATCATAAGATTCACATAGAAAACATTTCAATCTATGTTTTACATATGGTAATTAATACATTGCAACCAACTAGCAACTTTGTTACAAAGGTAACCAATTGTCACAATTGTCTTAATCATTAGAGATATTATAGAGCTTCAGAACCTTGCAGGGAAGGGGAAGTTTTGCCTAAAATTCATGTACTTTAATTTTATCTCGTGGCTGTTCTTTAGAGTTTTTGCCTGAAAAGTCACAGCTCTTGCCTAAGCCCATTTTTTGTGGATTGTTTCACAGAAATTTGCAGAGTCATGAAATCAAAGTTAATGAAAATGTTAGAAAATGAAAACTGCTAGATAAACATGAAATAATTCATTTTCATGATCTTACAAGCATCCCTTAACTTAACCACTCAACTATTGTTTATTGCCTTATAAAAAGAATGTTATGTGTTATGGCTATAATTTATACATCAAATATTTAAGCTAAACTTCACTATATTTTCATGGAGAGAGGAAAACTCCCAGTTTACAATAATTCAAGATCTATTATAGAAAATCTCAAAGAGCCATAATAATTCATAATCAAATTTCTCATTTTGAAAAACCAGTTAAAATGATTTTTGTACTGCCACAGACATATATTTTTTCCTACATAATCACATTGAGAAGAAAAATAGATCATTTTGACAATATCATTCACGTTGGGAAAAATCTTTTAAAATGCATAACTCATTATAAATAATTTATTTATTGCAAGAATATTTATTTTTAATGTGTTCCCTTCTACTGCTTTATCTCTTTTTTTCATTGGAATAACATAGTCAGGAAGGCTGAAGATGGTGTTATAAGGGTGTAGATGCCTCAGGAATCACCTTTCTGCATGCAATGCTAAGAAGTTGCTGAGGTACTGTTTATTAGTTGCTCTTCCTTTTTCTTTGTCAGTTGTGAAAACTTAAGGAGGGGCCTGAAATCAATCTTTGTTCACTATACTTCAAATTCCTCATGAAATACAAATCTTCAGTCATTATTTAACATAGCCATTGCCAGTGAAATCTCAGGGGACAAATCATTTCATGCTGGTGCTTTGATTTAGAGATATATCCTGAAATTCTTCCTTGAAAAAAAGGAAGTCATTTACTCAAAAAAGTGATACTGAGTCAAGTCAGTTCACACACAATGACAGCCATCTATGGTTATGAATGAGCTATTTGACAATTCTACTTAATTGATTCTCTTTTAGTGTTGTGTGTTAATTTTAAAGGTCTTCAGTGAAATCTCAGATAGTGTATGAACCCTTGCTAACCTCTGAGACTTTTGTGAAAACTTTCTTTCCCCCACAGCATAACTTAGAGACATCAGGCAATGTAATATGATCAGAGCCCAAGATAGTTGTATAGTTATCTTATCTTCAAAAGCCACAAAATGTGAATCTCCTTCTCCAGGAGAGGAAAACTACATAATCACAGTAGATGTGTTTTTTCCTGTCCAACACTCAGACCTCTGCAGAGTCATGATATCCTAGTCCCTTTCCCTGGTTTGGATTTTCCATGTGATCATCTCTTTACGCAGAAGCACCTTTAATGGCATCTGGAAGAGAGAAGTTACTTGAAGCTGAAAGAGACCATGAAACTGAAGTGTCACATGTGTGCTGATCATAGTAATCTTTTCCTTTGCAGAAACACTTCCCTTAATGAGCAAAGCATTGGGTAGAAAGAACTACAGCCTGGATTCCCTACATTTTCTCTAGATTTAGCTTGGCAAGGCAGATATTTCATCATTTAAGCTATAACACAGGTTTTCAGATATAACTTGCAGAAGAATTATCTAATCCATTATTCTCGAGAATGCTACTAATTCTTTTCTCAGTCAAGACAATCTAATTCCAATAACTGTTTCTTCTCCATTGAAGGATCACTAAATTCAGAAAGTTAAAAATTGCCCCCAAGGTTTCTGATACATAACCAACTGGGATTTATGGTTTATGGGCTGATTACTTTAATTCAGAATGGTTAGAAACCACTCTCCACAGAGAATTAAATAGGAGTGATGATCACCTCTTTGCCGGTCAAGAAGGTCAACTCAATTTTTACCCACTCAATTTGTACTTCCTTATGGCCTTCCAGAAGAGCCGTGTAGAGTAGTGGTTCTCCACCTTCCTAATGCTTAAGAATGTTCCTCGTGTTGTGATGACACACAAACCATGTAATTATTTCATTGCTATGTCATAACTGTAATTTTGCTACTATTATGAATCATAATGTAAGTTTCTGATGTGCAGGCTATCTGACATGTGATCCTCAAGGGGGTTGCAGCCCACAGGGTAAGATGCATGGATGTACACATGAGTTTGAGAAGTATTTACAGTCATTTCTGTGTCCTGGGGTGTTATAGAAATGTGATAGAAACTCTTAGGGCCCCCACTGCGTTCCCAGACTGTTGGCTCCAGTTTGCAACTAGATTACTGGAAGAATTGTTCAGTTCAGACACACACACACATTCCTACAACCAAATATGACAATGTGTCTTTAAAATTGCTAAGTTTTGGAGAACTGGAAATATCATGGATTTAGTTTCTCAGAGTCCTTAATAAAGTGTAAATTGTATGACACCTGATGAGTGGAATCATAATAGAAGGAAAAAAAAACAGATTCTTAAATCATGGAAAGTTTCAAGTTTGAGAGTTTGAGTCATTCATCGAGTCACTGGATAACATGGTCCTGACTAAACAACTCCAGCCCTAGAGTTTGAGTAAAGAGGTGATAGATCAGGGATATTTGTTCATCATATGTGAATGCAAGTTCTAAGGCAGACATTTAAACATATCAGTAAAAAGTAACTTTAACAATTCTTAAGCTTCTGGCAATAAAACAGTGTACTTGATTATTTACATTCCAAAATGTTATATTAAATTTACAGCCTATATGAAAAAATACCTGTTTAAACTGGCTGATCACCCTCTTTTTTCTAAAACACTGTCAGGGATGGGAGAACTGGACATAATAGGTAGATGTTTTCCAGTACTTTCTATGATAACGTTATCAGATACCATTACTTTGCATGCAAACTAGATAACAGTGGCTGGTTCCTTCATGTAATCTATGATGTGATATAAGGATATAATGAGAGCTCTAGGATTTCAAGGCCAGCTTATTTGCAGGTTGTTTTCTTTCTGTCCAGAAAGCTTCATTGGGTTTGATGGAAAAAAATTCCTCAAATATTTGCATTTTCTTCTTTCTTATAATAATCACCCAGTCACTTAGTCCTTTCCATTTAAAACTATTTATTATATTTTTATTTTATGTGTATGAGTGTAGTACTTATATGCATATCTGTGTACAAGGTGCGCTTGCAGAGGTCAGAGGAGAGCATCAGATCCCCTGGAGCTGGAGTTACAGATGATTGTTATCTGCCTTTTAGATACTAAGGACCTTAGACTGTCCTTTGGAAGAGGAGTCAGTGCTCTTAACTATGGAACTCTCTCTCCAGCCTAGCCAATATTAATTTTTAATATAGGCTAGTTCACTGCATCATGAATTATTTCACTAGACTGAGGGACACTTTAGAAAAAGCCACAGATAATAAGGATTTCTTGGACTAGGCATGAAATAATCATGCTAAGCACCTACAGTCTGTTTGACCTTTATTCCTCCACTAAGTAGCCCTTTGCTGACACAGCAAACTTCAATGAACACTTCCTAGTCCTTTCTTGGAGCTCCTCATTGCTCCTGTTTTTCTTTGTTCCACCATGTAGCTTTCTGATTTTTATTTTTCTGGCTTTTGTTTTTTTAAAAAAAAAACAATCTCCTGTAATGGTTCTTAAGATACCTCCTATTATTTGATATAGTAGGGTTAACTTTTAGGATCTCCTTTCAATCAACCTGACAGCATTGACCAGCTGTACATACAAAACTTATATCCATTTTTAATTTCTGAATTACAGATATGTGCACAATGTTGGTTAATTGATATATCTATTTTTATATCTAATCACCATCTAAAGATCACCATGTTTTAAATAAATGCTTAATAATTCCAGATCTCAAAAACAAAATTCTCATATATTCAATAATAATCACATTTCCTGCTACTCAAGACAAGATATTATGTAACTACCACATTTCCATGCTTTTTTGTCAAAATTTTTTTTTCATATATTCATGCACTATATTTAAAACAGGGTCTCTCTTCCCTCTACACCTCACATTTCCTGACCACTTTCTAACCTTTTCTGTCTCTCTTTAGAAAATAAAAAAATATTTAAGATATAATAATAAAATGTGAAAAAGCAAAAACAAATAAAAATAGGACAAAACAAATAGAAGAGAAACAGCCCAAGAAAAAGCACAAGAACCAGATTTAGATGCAGAGACACAGTGCTTCATAATCTCAGGGATCCCATAAAGCATAAAACCATAATATATGCAGAAACTTCTAGTGTTAAAAATAATATTGATAAATAAATAAAATGCAAGTAAATAAAACTTTTTAAAAGCTCTGTGTATTATACAGTGATCTCTAGAGTAACAGAACTCATAGAATAAATATCCCCCTTATGTATACATACATACATACATACATACATACATACATAGTTCAGCTAATCCAACATTGGCTGCCTATGAACAGTAAGTTGCTTAGTCCACAAGGCTGGATTCCTC
>LOJH01052961.1:325-11264 GCA_001685095.1 Ellobius talpinus
CTCTCTCTCTCTCTCTCTCTCTCTCTCTCTCTCTGTTTGTGTGTGTGTGTGTAAAGAGGGAGAAGTATATGTAGACAGATATGAAATAATTTAGTGAGTCACAAATGTCAAAAACAAATCCCGTATTTTTTGTGAGGCAGAATCTTTCTATGTAACCTAGAATGGCCTTGAATTCTCAATCCTCCTGCCTCACCCTCATGAGTGCTGGCATCACAGATGTGTAACACCATGACCAGTTCCCAAATCCTATACTTTTAGAAGTGTTTATTAATCACACTTAATAATTTAACCTTCGATTGTACTAAAGTATGTGTGTGTGTAAATTTTTGTGAAGTATGGATATGCTTTAAGATACTTTAAAAAGACAAGCGAGGTGCGTTGTGTTGTAACTTTGGTAATTGTTGGTATATATGTCAACAACATTAAGATTCGTTGTATCATTCTGGTTTTGTATGTCTCAAAAATTTTAATACCTGTTGCTCAAATTTAATGATTTGGAAAAGGAATCCCAGAATGGGCAAGACCGAGCCCAAGGGATGTGGGTGAAGGTGAGAGAGAGGATGTGGGTGATGAGGAAATGAAGCAGAAGTTAGTTCTAGAACCTCCACATACACCATGCTCCCCCACACCTGGAAAAAAAAACACATTATTTACCCAAAGAAAGAAAAGAAATATAAATTCTCCCAGAGACATTTGCTAATTTAAACCAGATCTAACATAATTAACTGCTTTTCTGGGCAACCATGTGGGCTGTGGCAAGTAAGGGTTATCAAGGCTGTGCTGAAAAGATAATGTCACACTGAGCCAGGATAAATTACTTTAGCAATGAGTACTTTTGTGCAGAATCACAAACATATGAGAAAAATCATGCTGGCCTCTGGCAGTCTTCTCGTCTCTCATCTGTGGGTTAAAGGAGGAGGATAGCAAACCAAGAGCACTGGGAAAGACTTCAAAGGAAAAATGGGGAGGGAGGAGGATGGTGGGGGGGAGGGAGGATGGAGAGCTGATTTAATGTGGGCTGAGCATATGACCCAAAATAAGAAAACAGGAACTCGAGATCTTTCACTTTTAGCTTATGAGATGGAGGAGAAGTCATTTAACTTTTCTAATAACCAATTCCTCTATGACATGCTAAGAATTACACAGACATTCTATACAAAATGGATAGCACAGGCACAACTTGCAATATGGATACTTCCTTGACCAGCTACCCTTATAGGCACAAGCCCTGAAGCCCAGCACAGATGAAAACAAATGCACAAAATGACAAGTTGTCGGTAGAGCTGAGACCCCACGTGTGTGACATGAAAGCCATCTGGGAATGATGAGAAGAGTTGGCTGTTCTTTGTCAGGGGGAAGACAAACCACAAAGCACCCCAGAAGACTGGCATGTGAAGCGAAGTGTGGGAGACGGCCTTAAGGGGGACGATGGGATGAAAGACATTTCCCATGCCCAATGTTTTTTTTCTTGGTGGAAAAGGTTTTGCTAAAGTGACCTCTCTTTGCCCCCTTGCTTCACTCCTTCACCAAAGAATGGGGAGCTGGTAAGCACACCTAGGCCAGGACGAACATAACCCAGCCCTTAACTCCTCCTCCTCCTAGCATCTGATTGCTGGAACATGAATTCTGATCGGCTTTATTACTGGTAGTGCCCTGGTGGGTACCGCACAGGCCCATGGACAATGAGGCTTTCTAGCCCTGAAATCCAGAATTCGGCACCATATATTCCAAGATGCTAAAAATTGTCAGCCTTCTCTGCAGAGGGCAAACCCTCATCCACAGCCAAGCTCACCACATGGTCTGCTCAGTGTATGTAAACAGTTGTGATTTATAGTAAATGGTGCTGCTTGAATAAAATTTTCCAAGTCAACATGTAGGCACTGAATGATTTGTAAAAATCAACTGGCGAAACATAGGTGAGAAATCTAGTTTAAGATTCTGAACCCAGTCCGGTGATGGTGGTGCACACCTTTAATCCCAGCACTCGGGAGGCCGAAACAAGCGGATCTCTGTGATTTACAGAGCAAGTTCCAGGACAACCAGGTCTACACAGAGAAACTCTGACTTGAAAAACAAAAAAAGATTATGAACCCAAGTGCTAGAGTCTTGATGCTGTGATAATCACAGCATTTCATACATTCCTACACACATGGAAGTTACAAAAGATGACTTCCTAGGTATAGACACTAGGTTACCAGAGGCTCAGAAGGAGAAGGGGAAGAATGAACTAGAACAAGGTTAGTTAATGTGTACGAAGAGACAACATTCCATTATGGTGTTCTATAGCCTAGTTATGACTATAGATAACACTTCAAAATTGTAAGAAGACAGTATTTTGTATTTTTCCAACTCAAAGAAAGGATAATGTTCTAGGTGGTAGAGATACCATTTCCAATGATCTGAGTATAAAGTAATAAAAATGAGTTCCTCTCCCACCTCAACTGCATACAGCTCAACCTCTTTCATATGTCTTAATATGTCTCCAAAACTTTATAGGATGCATCTTTGCCATTCTCTTGTCTCCTCTGGTACACATGTGGCCTCACAACACTAACCATTCTGCAGCTAAGATGACATCTAACGCATGGAAAGTTTTCCATTGCAGTCTTCCCTTGCTGGCAAACATGTCTCAAACTCCTGCCCTAGATTTTTACACAGGTGCCTGTAACCTTCAACTTACCATCAGCTGTTCAGAGAGCCTTTACCCAACCCTTAAATATTTTTTTAACTAAAATTCATTTGTTTTTGTTTTTGTTTGGTGGGGGGATATACAGATGCCACTATAAGCACCTAGAGGTCAGAGAACAATTTGGCAGAAGACAGGTTTTTTTCTTCCACTATGGAGGTGCCATGGAATGAACTCAGATCATCAGACTTGACCACAGGTGCCTTGTCCAGTGAGCCATCTCACTGGCCCTCATCTTGTAGAGGCATTTCACTTGTATTTTGATAAATAAAGTTTGCCTGAGGATCAGAAATGTAAAATAGCTTACAGACCAGGCAGCGATGACACACACCTTTAATCCCAGTAGCTGCACTAGTTTGCCATAGAAACCAGGTGGTAGTGGTGCATGTACTTAATCGCAGAACTAGAAAGGATTATAAGACAGGAGGAGACAGTTCTCAAGTCTCTTTCTGAGGCTTCCTGGAGGCAGGATCACCATTTTTGAACTGAGGTTGAAGTAAGTGCCAGTGGCTGGCTTAGCTTTACTTTTCTGGTCTTCAGGTTGAACCCCAATATCTGCCTCTGAGTTTTTATTAACCATATTTCATCATCTACAGAATTTGCAAGCACAGAGTCCTGGTGATAGATAGGAATTACTCTAGACAGTAATGCACCTGCCTGATGGCTTTTCGTTCCTTCTCAACGGAATTCAAACTGTGCAGACAGGGACCCTCTCGTCTTTTTGTGTATGTGTGCAGTGAATCCCCAATTCAATGAATATTTGTCTATACATGAAATGAATGGATTATTATTGAGCCTGGGTTTGTCTAAACTAAAAGAGACTTCACACTTAAGGAGACTTATGACATTCACTAAAAGCAAGAGAACAGTGCCCTCAAGGGATAGGGGATGAGGCCATGCTTGGTGACCTCAGCCAGGAGAATGGCTTCCCTCACTCATGTAGTGGGGGTTTATTAACACATTAACTTTTATTTTTATCTATTAGAATATATACAGTATATTACCATAATGGTATATGTATACAATTTTAAGTATATAAGCATGAATATAGAAAAATAAGACCACAGATTATTTTATTTATGCGGTTACATGATAAACATCTGGGGAGATCGCTCCATAAAAAGATTTTCCCATGGGAATGGAGGTACAGGTGACCCTGCTCATCAGTGTTGCATTAAGCAGGTGAGGCAGTGTTGAGGGAAATGCCATTTGTTTGTGATGTGGTCACACTGTGCATCCCTGGATGGCCTGGAACCCACTATGTAGGCCTGGCTGGCCTTGAACTCACACAGTTCCTCCTGCTTCTGCCTTCCAAGTGCGGCACTAAAGATGCGTGCCACCATGCCCAGCTTAGGCGGTGTTTTTAAGCCAAAAGAGCTGCTAAGATGGGGCCTTGTCCCTTTCTTGAGAGAATGTCTATTCTTAATTACCTGGAAAACTGTTCTTTTTCAGTTTCTTTCTTTAAGAAAATATAGTCAAAATATTTTAGAGTAGTATAAAAATAACTATCCAGCATTAATACATGTTAACATCTTGTCACATTCAAGGCTGTTTATAAAGAAACAAAACATGATGATAAACATGAAGTCTACACATGACCAAATCCAACTCAATCTATTAATATTGTTCTCTCAACAGCACCCACAACACATTACCTTTCACTTACATTTTTGAGAGATGTCTTTGTTAATAAATCTAGAGCTAGTTAATTCTGCAATTCTGCTGTATACCAGTAGAGTGTTGCACTGTGTGCATGAATCTTTCAGGGTTCTTTTGGGGATGGGCATTTGGATTGTGTCAGATTCTGGCTGTTACAAGTGAGTTCCAGATAAAAACTTTTATCGGGGTTAAGAAAAACCTATGTATATTCTGTCAAGACATTTGATAATAAAAAATCAAATATCATTAAATAGTTTGCATCTACTAAGGTATGTGTTTTATATTATTCTACTTTTTTGAACCATACATTAAATTATTTTAATTCAAATATGAATATAAATAGGAAAAAAGAAGTCAAAGTAGCATTACTTGCAGATTATATGATTCTACATATAAACAATCCGAAATGCTCCATCTGAAACTCTTAGAACAAAGCAGCAAGATACAAAATTACACACACATCTGGAGCCAGACTGACCTGAGACTGTCTCAGAGGCCCTGATGAGAGGACAAAGGGAACTTTAGTTCTGTATCCTTGTCCAGGAGTGGATTCGGCAAGGCTGGTCTAGGGTTGGAGCCAGTGCCTCCTCAGGAGAATCAAGGTTACAACTTCTAGAGACCCTGCTCATTCCCCTGGGCTGTGGTTATCAGCCCTTAGGCAGCTGTTTCCAGGGTATCCTGTTGGTTCTCTTTGCCAGCATTGTCTGTCTTAGCCCTCTGCTGGCCTTGGTTGTTTTTCCCCTTGCAAATAGTGTATATGATGCTGCACTTCTTAATCAGCTTATGCAAGACTTCGGGTCCCAGCCATTGCTTTTCTCTTCTTTATTTCTCATTTTCAGTTCTCATTTCTGGTCCTTCCGCTTGACACCTTGACACTCAGGACCCTTATCCCTGCTGGTTTGAGACACACACAAAAATCAGAGACCTTCATTTTACCAACAACAAACATACTGAAAAAGAAATTATATAAGCGGTCCCATCCATAATAGCCTCAAAAAATACCTGGAAATAAATTTAAGCAAGGGAAGTAAATGGTTCCTAGAGGATGCTAGGAAGTGGAAAGACTTCCTGTGCTTATGCACTTGAAGATTTGATGTTTGAAAACGCCCTCCTACAAAAGCAATCGTCAGGATTATTGTAATATTCATCAAAATCCAATGCCATTCTTAACAGAAATTAAAAATAAAATAATCTTCAAATCCATAAGGAACTGCAAAGGATCCTGGATAGTCCAAGCAACCCTTACCAAAACAAACAATGGTGACAGTAATTCCATACTTGTTTTCAGGTACACTACAAGGGCAAACTAACAAACATGTGGTGCTGGCCTACCACGCAACTACAGCTACATGGATTTTTATAAAGATGCCAAAACCATACATTGCAGAGAAAAATATCTCCAATAAATGATCTTGGGGGCCGAGGGGGATACGTTGACTAGTAAAACTAGATCCTTATGCCTCACCCTTTCCAAAAGTCAAATCCAAATGGACCAAATACCTTAATGTAAGACCTGAAACTCTGAAACTATAAAAAGGAAAAGTAGGACAAGCAGAGAAAGATTCAGGCATAGACAAGGACTTTCTGGATGGGGCCCCAGTCGCTCAGGAAACAGTGTTACCGATTCACAGCTGGAATTTTATGAAATTGAAAACCTCTGTGCAGCAAAAAAAAAGCAGTGAATTGAGTCAAGAAACACCCTACAAATTGTAAGAAAATCTCTGCTGGCTATACATCTGACAGAGGATTAACATCTAGAATGCACAAAGAACTCGAAACCACACTGAGATTCCATAGCCCTCCACTGGTCAGAATGCAGTTGATAATAAAATAAATGACAATGTAGATAAGGGGTGATCTTTACACACTGCTGGGCAATGCGATCTAGTCCAGTCACTATGGCAGCTGGTATGGAAGTTTCTCAAATAACTCAAAATTGATCTAACATATGAACCAGCTAAACCACTTCTGAGTGTTTACCCAAAGGACTCCAAAGCTGACATATAATAGAGACACTTGCATATGATAGAAATTAGTAACTTTTGCATTCCAATAACAAGCTTCCAAGAGAGGAGTGGGAGGGACAAAATTGAAGACACTAGGAACTGGAAAGGCCTCCCATGTTTGTGAATTGGAAAAAGAATGTTGTGAGAATACCTATATACTTTGAACAGTTGATAGAGTCAATGCAGTGTCCATGAAAATGTCAATGACGTTCTTTACAGAACTAGAAAACAACCCCTTCAATTCATACAGAAACCCAAAAGCCCTGAATAGCCGAAGCAATCTTGGCAGAAGGCAGATGCTAGAGATAGCACAATATCTGATCTCAAATTATACTATAGATCCATAGTAATAAAAACAGCAGACTTGTAGATACATGGAATAAGATAGAAGATGCAGAAATAAATTCCCACAGCTATATTCAGCTAATTTTAATAAAGCTATCAAAACATAATTGTAGAAAAATAACCTCCTTTATAAATGCTGCTAGGAAAACCATGTTTCCACATGAAGAAAAAATGAAAATAGAGTCCTCTCTTTCTCTGTCCCTGTTTCTCTCTGTGTGTGTCTGTGTATGTGTGTGCGTGTGTGTCTGTGTGTGTGTCTGTGTGTGTTTGTGTGGTGCAGGGTGTGTGGTGTGTGGGGGTGAAGTGTGTGTTAAAACTGGAAAAGAGATCATGAGAATGAAGGAAAAGATGTAATGAGAAGGGGAAAAGAAAAGGTAATGCAATACCGTATCCTAGAGTTTCTATTGCTATGATAAATACCGTGCATGATCAAGTCACTTAGGAAGGAAAACGGTTATTTCAGCTCACAGGTCACATGCCATCACTGAGCGAAGTCAGAGCAGGAACCTGGAGGCAGGAACTGAAGCGGCAGCCAGGAAGGTGTGATACTCAGCAGCTTGTTCACTCTGCTTCTAACCCCAGGACCACCCTCCCAATGGTGGCACCATCCATGGCCATGTGGGCCCTCCTACACCAATCACCAGTCAAGAAAATGCACCACAGGCTTGCCTACAGGTCTATCTGATGTTGACACTTTCTCAATAGAGGTTCTTCCCTAATATGTCTAGGTTTGTGTCAAGTTCGGAAAAAAAAACAAAAACAAATCAGCTCAATACGTGACATGAAAACAGAGGGGATTAACCATCTGGGAGACAGTAAGGAACTAGATAGAGGTGAGCAGGTGGCACAGGAGAGAGAAGTGAGGGCAGGAACAAAAAGGACCAAGTATAATGACATATATGTATGGAAATGACACACTGAAACACATTACCTTGTATGCTAACCTTTAAAATTATTTCTAATTGCCTAATACATCACAGACACTAAGCAAAAATTTGTGTCTGATGAGTGAGTGGATAAATGGAGAAACACAAGACATAATTACAAAATACAGTTCACCAAAATGGCAAAGGTTAAAATTAAATAACAAGCCAAGATTTCTCAGATCAGGGTAAGTTAAAGTAAAGCAAAGGGGCAAAATAAATCATGTAAAAGTAAACTCAGGTCAAAGAAAAATGAACATAATAAAAGGCACAAGTCCACAATAAAGACAGACAATTGACCTTTGAGTACTAAATAAAAGCTTTAAAACATTGAAAGTTATCATCATTGAATATAGCCTTTCAGTATGTATAATGCTAACTATATGTATGTCTTCAGGACAGACTGTTTGGCACTGGTGTGTTCTCTCTGGGAGAGCCAGCTCTTCCGTTCCTAGCATTCCTCCGTTTTCTGTAGTCTTTGTGTAGGGTTGAGTCCTCAAGGGCTTTTCCCCCACCACTTTGGCATATCCATTGATGTCTTCCTTGTTCAGCTCATGTTCAGGCGTCGTGTTGGTGAGACGTCATGGGTAGACACTGCTGGGAAACACCTCTCACAGCAAACTCCCCGGTCCTCTGACCCTTGGAATCTTTCCACCCGTCTTCCGCAATGTTCCCTGAGCCTTAGGTATGGGACTGTTTTACCCATGTATCCACTGGGGTTGGGCTCCATAACTCTGTATGCTCATTGGTTGTAGCTTCATGTAGTGTTTTCCATCTGTTGCAAGGAGAAGTTTCCTAAGACTACACTCATCTGGGGGTATAAGGGGCAAATGTTTCTAGATTGTTGTTAGGGGTTATGCTGGTCTAGTGAACTGGTGAGTGTATATTCTCCTTCAGCCACCATGACTTCACCAGCACTGGGTAGCTTCTTTCACACCCAGAGAAGACGCGTTCTCTGACCACAGTTCAACTACGCTAAACAGCAAGCTTTAAAATCAACTTAGAAAAGCCTTTTCATTAACTGTCAGTAACAGAGAATAAGAAAAGTACAATGCTTTAGAACAAAACTAAAGCAAGGTTTTAAATCAAATTATAAATGCCACTCTTCAGAACTCCTGTGTCACCTTCCTGCTGACATTTTTCTTAGCATTTATCCCTTTCTGTTGACTATGTCTTTGATTTAACTCCAACTTCATAGAAGGCAAACTCCAGGAAGCCAGAGATTCCTGTGTCCTGTGCTTCCTGCTACATCTCCAGCACCTGAAGAAGTAGCGCCTGGCTCTCACAGATATTCAGTAAAATGGATGACTGAAGCACCAATTTTACTGAAAGGCAAATACATAATCCTAAATTTTATTTTTTTAGAAAAATTAAAGAAAAGAAATCATCCAACTCAAGTTGAAAAACATAGAAAACAATCAGTCGGACAAACAAAATCCCCAAATACGTTAGAGAGAAAGGCAGTAAAGGTAAAAAGAAAATTATTTTATTTTAAAGTAAGTCAAAAATAAATTAATAACTTTGATGAAAAATCTAGAATGCATGAATTTCATGGATGAAAGTGAGAAGTCACAAAACAAACCAAAATGGGGACTAAAAGGTAGCTCTTATAAAAGCTAAAATGAGACAAACAAATGGTTATGGAGACTATTTATAATTCTATGTTCATGGATTTTAATCTTAAAAATAAAAAGTTTTTTCTAAAAACATATATTAATAAGATTGACTTATAAGCAGAATCTGAGTAGATCAATAGCTGTCCTTTTCCTTTACCAAGAAATGAGAATTTACCAAATCTTTATCTTAAATATAAAAGACTGTTAAGAATTTTTTCCACCTTTTCCTATACAATTTCAAGGGAAAAAATGAAGCTCTGTGCTATATAGGAGATGACTGAGGAACACTGGGACAGATGAAACTGTGTTTGCATTTTACCAAGTGACGTTTTCCTGTTCACCACTGTTCCTTTTCTCAGGGCCTAGTGATCCGACTCATAGCGTTAAGAAAAATTCCAGTAATTAAGCATTGCTGTGGTGTGGTGGGAGAGTCCTTTTCCTCTACTGTTCAATTCATTGTGCTGATTCAACCGCACCAGAGAATATTAAACAGCCAGTTAAATGGGAAGTCCTCAAGAATAGTCTATGATGTGAGCAAATGCTTATGTTTTTCCCATCCAATATTTTTAACTTCATAGTTGAAAATTTTGCGTATTTACTCAGTCACTGCAGCATTTCTTAACCTGAAGTTCACCTTGATTGGTGTTGTCTCTTGTTCATTGACAGCAGGTGGTCCCCAAGAATTATGGTCTAAAGTGCCAGAGCAAAGGCATTTTGGTCACAGGAGTTCCCCAATTTGAAATGTTAGTCATGATTTGTGATGGTTTGGCCATGCTTCCTCCCCAGCTCACATGTTGAAACTTGATGGCTCTGTACTAGTATAAGAAGGAGGGGATATTTAGCAGGTGGTATAAGAGAGGTGGCAAGGATCTATTTACTCCTTCTGCCATGTGAGGACACCTGATATCCTATATAAAAATGTCATCCAAGAAGAACGGTCCCCAAACACACAGAAGCTCCTTGATTTAGCTTTCTAAGCCTCCAGAATACGATGGATAATTTTCTGTTCTTTATAAACATTTCTCATAAGGCATTGCTTTGGTAGCACAAATGGAATGATATATTTTCAGAAAATTCTATCGCATCCTGATTACCACATTTTAAAAAGTTGTACAGAGAGCTGAAAAGATGTAATTAGTTCATCTCAGACATGCTTAAGTTCATACCACGAAGTTCTCAGTTAACCATGGTCTTATTTGTGTTTTGTCTTCAATTAAATAATTGTATCAGAAAGAACATGACTCCTTTTCCTCACTCATATTAAGCAGTGGGCAACAAGCCCTTCTGCTTCTAGATTAACACTGTGGCTCCTTCCTGTGTCCTCCATGTGAAATTTTGCATATTTCCCATATTTGCACACCATTCCAGTTTACATAACATTTGCCTGTTACAGTTCGTACTTGACTATGTTTGCATTTGTTATTTGTGTCCAAATTAAACAAAGCCGGCTAGTGGCAAGGGGGTGTTCTATTAAATAGAAACATTGTAAATGAAAAGCTGATTATATGGAAAGGCAGGGGATCTGGAAGAACCAAACTTACCTTGAATAACTAATGGCATTTATTTAATGGGTTTATAATCAATCGCCAGCCTTATTCTTTTTTTTAAATTGTATTTATTATGTATACAATATTCTGTCTACATGTATGCCTGCAGGTCAGAAGAGGGCACCAGACCTCATTCCAGATGGTTGTGAGCCACCAT
>LOJH01052963.1:0-11588 GCA_001685095.1 Ellobius talpinus
TACACACAGACAGAATATTGTATACATAATAAATAAATAAATATAAAAAAAAGACAGTGTGAAGGCTCGTTGGGTTTTAGAGGAAGCCTTATCCTGGTATAGGATCCCAAGGAAGCCTTCTTTCTTTAAAAAGCTAACCTAGAGGTGGCTGGGCTCAGGGCTGGGGGCATTTTCAAGAAAAGAAAGAGGATTGCATAATTTAAAGATTGAGAAAGAAAGTGAGACTCTGTCTACCAGATTCTTTCATCGACATTATTTTCTTTAATCTGCTCAAACTATCAAGAGACTTTTTAAACTGGCAAAAACCTGGAGAGGGGCAGAGATAGACGATAGATAGGTGGATGGATGAATGACAGATGGATGGATGGATGGATAGATAGATAGATAGATACTGGTCCAGGTATCTTGACCTGAACTTCTGCTCATGGTGTCAGACTTCTCTTTTGGTCTTTGTGTGTCATGCTTCTCACAAACTTAGGTAAAAACAAACAGAAGGTGTACCATACAAATCAGAGCTCTCCCTGCCTTAGCCTTCCCTAAGTCTACTACCCTGGGGCAGACTTTTTCATAGACATTTCTGTAGGCTGCCCTGATGGCTTCAGACATCACATTTACAGTTCTGTTTGACTCCCACTATGATGAATGATTCTTTAGGACTTTATCTTCTGCCTCCCATTTTTTGTTATTTTATTCTTGATCCTTCTCATTTTTTTGAGACAAATCTGTGTAGATCATGCTAACCATATATATACATACATACATACATACATACATACATACATACATTCTTCTGCCTCTGAAGTGCTGATAAGTTAGATGGCCATTGAACATTGGTCTCTATCCTTCCATCACTTCAGTCAAAGTCTGAAAAGGATTTGTTCTCGGCCCTGCTATGATGGTGGACTCCATGGAGAAGTAAGCTGTTCTCTGTGTGATTCCTTGTGTGTATAGTGCTGTGTCATTGCACCACTCCGTGTGATCTAATTGGGGTAGCAAGAGAATGAATTAAAAACAGACAGACATGGAAAGCTGGAATTGGATGGTCTGGGTTCTCTGGAGGAGAAACTGAAGTACTCTGGAAGTTCAGTGTGTCTATTATACAGTGTATTGCATTTTTCTGAACAATGAGGTGGGGTTATTGCATTCAGATAAACCAGGAGAGGGTTTATGGTGTACAGCTGGATCAAGGAAGTATGTTTGATCTCAGTAGGAGCAGTCTCTGTAAGGGAGCAGTCTTTGACCACGAATATCTGGGGAGAAGAAATCTATTGTGGCCATTTTCAGCACCCACATGGACCAGAGAAAGACCTAACCATACCTCTGAGCCTTACCCTTGGGGATGGGAAAGCTTTGCTTATTTCTCGTGGGTCTAAGGCCGTGGGGCCCTTGACAACACATAATCACACAGGACTTCACACTCTCAGGGCCTTTTCCACTTTCCACAGTCTATTGCTTCTAAAGATTTCCCTCTGAATGACTAGCCTGACTGGGGCTGGGAGTAAAGTGCTGAAGAAACAGGCTTGGTAGCTTGTGTATGAGGCACCTTGGTCAGGACCAGAGGTGGAACTATGCTTTTATAATCGCCACATTAAGTACACATTCTTAGGGGAGTGCAGGTCTGCAGTTCATTCCGTTGCAGGGCTTTGGGGCTGTCTGTTCTTTTCCAGTACTGGGATGAGAAAGTCTGCAGTCTGGCCTCAGAGCTCTTACCCGGCATTCTCTTGAGGGATTTGAACTTCTGGGACAGAGAGAGGTTCAGGATTTATTTCAGTCCCACAGCAGCCTTTGTTGCCAGCCACTTGTGACGATGAGCCCAAGAATTCTCCTTGCACTGGTTGCAGTTCTTCGGTGAATGGCCCTTCTCATTGTCCTGTTAAGTGTGTGTGGTCCTTCAGGAAAGCATATATCCACTTTCCTTCGTGCTCTCCTGGATTTGGTGTCTTCTGTTGTCTCTTCATTTCATTTCAGTTTCGTCTGTTTTCTAGTTGTTAGCAATTACTTATGAAAAAAATGAACTCATGACCCCGTTTATTATTGCTGATATTCTTTGTTCTTTAAAAACAAACAGATGAGAGATTGAGAGTGTAGCTCAATGGCAGAGTGCTTGCCTGGCATGAATAGGTCCTGTGTTCCATCTCCAGTACCGAACAAATAAACATAAAAGGACTTTCAGGGGAACTTCAGAAGTCAAGGAGACAGGGCTGGTAGGAAGTGAAGCTATTGGTAGGTCTGTACTGTCATTCTTAGTGGTAGGAGGAAGCTGCTTCATCCTGCATTTTATAAGCAATGTTTTTAAGTAGTTTACTGGAAAAGACATAAGCTCTCTGGTCACCAGTTGGAGGTCCACAATTTTGTCATTACAGCCTTAGCTGTAGTCACTTCAAATAAATGCAAGCTTTCTGGAAGAACTTAGATTCTATAAGCACTAGCCAAAAACTATCCCTTCTAAAACAACTGCAGTATGCCTTATTGCGGATATGCTGGTAAGACAGTAATTATTTTAAGCAAACATGCAGAAATGGAAATGCGTTTTAGTAGGTACATTATAGAAGAACCTAGAGTGACAGAATTTAGTTAGGCTAGAAGGATAGAAATGAGTGGAGGAAGACTTATTTTCTGATAAACCAATGGGATGTGGGACAAGAAGAAAGCATGCTGAAAATGAGCGAGCTGAGGATCCAGCTGAAAGACTGACATGCTTGAGGATGCTCAGAGGTGAATAGGCAGTGAGGATTGAGCAGAGAGGCATGCAAAGACTCAAAGAGATCCTCCTGCCTCTGCCTCTTGCATTCTAGGAGTAAAGGTGTACGTCACCACCTGAAGTGGTTGGCTTCAGGTATTAATCCAGCCTCTGACTTACTTTGGTGAAGGTGCTGCCATTATGTATTAGTTGGTGCTTTAAAAAAAAACTATTTTGGGACTGGAAAGATGACTCAGAGGTTAAACGCATTGACTGCTCTTCCAGAGGACCTGGGTTCAATTCCCAGCACCCAAATGGTAGCTCACAATTGTCTGTAACTCCAGTTCCAGGGAACCTGACACCTTTGTCAAAACACCAATGAAGATAAAATTAAAAAAAAAGCATTTAGAATTTTAGAATTCTAAGTCGTGTAAAGACTTGATTCTGTAAGTCGAATAAGAGTTACATTTTTACCAAGAGAAAGTAATAAAAAATGGTGTTGTAGATAGGTATAACTAGTTATAACTGCTTTATTGAAATATATTTAATATAGCTGTAGGATTTGTCCATTTAAAGTTTATAACCCAACATTTTTTATTCAGTTACAGAGTTATGTAAATATTTTTAAGTAATATTGGAACATCTTCATCACCACAAAAGGAAACCCTGTGCCATGAGTGGACACTGTCCATTTTCTCCCAGCCTGGTCTCCTCCCTTGCCCTCCTGGGTCTAGTTTAGTCATGAATGTGCTTTATTATTTCTATGCAGTTTTCTAATGTGAATAATTCATATGAATGCAGTTGTATAACATGTGGCTTCCTTTTCTTAACAATGTTGTCAGGGTTCCTGTCTGTTGCCTTGGGTGTCAGTTATTCATTCCCTGTTTGGCCCTGAACTAGATCACTGTGTGTACACCACTGTTGTTTATTCATCAGTTAGTGAACATATGAGTTGTTTTCTCTCTTTTGCTATTATGAATAGAATTTCTGTGAATAGCTGAATGACTTTGTGTGCATGCATGCTTGCATTTCTCTGAGGATATACATAAAGTAACTCGTACATGTAGATTTATTTATTTATTTGGAATTGCCAGACTTTTCCCAAATGATTATGCCACTTTCTTTGTCTCCCAGCAGTGTATGAGGCTCTGCTTTCCCTCCAACTGCCCTACAGTTGTTAGTATCTTTTTGTTTGTTTTTTGAGGCAGGGTCTCTCAACACAGCCCTGGCTGCCCTACTCACTTTGTAGACTAGACTGACATTGAACTCAGAGCAGACAGTCTCCCTCTGTCTTCAGAGCTCTGGATTTAAAGGCGTGGGACCCCACTCCTGGTCCACGTGATTGCAGCATTCTTAGTGGAAGTAAAGAACTGTTTCTTTGTAGTTTGATTTTCTTTCTCTTCTGGTGACTACCGATGTGGACTAGCCTTTCATGTGTTTGTTGGCCATTTCTATGTCTTTGGTAAATGCCGACCATGTTATTTTCTCACTTTCAAAAGTAGGTTGTTCTTTTATTGCCAAGTTCTGGGTTGTTTATATTGTTTTTCCTGAGAGGTAAAAATTTATTGATTTCTATATTTTTAAAATACCAGTCCTGTATGTATGTATGTATATATCTATATCTATCTATCTACTATCTATCTATCTATCTATGCTCTGGAAATATTGTATTTAAATCTTGGATTGACAATTCACTTTCTTGTTGATATAGTTGGGACATAACAAATTTTTATTTATTTATTTATTTTAAGACATGTTTTCTCTGTGTGGCCTTGGCTGTTTTGGAACTTGCTCTGTAGACCAGGCTGGCCTCGAACTCACAGAGTTCCGCCTGTCTCTATCTCCTGAGTGCTGGGATTAAAGGTGTGTGCCACCACTGCTTGGTGAATTTTGAAATTTTTAATGAAGTTTAATTTATCTGTTTGTATTATTTGTGCTTTTAGTGTCATGTCTAGGAAATCGAATAGACTTTTAACATGTTATTTGTTTTTAAAAAAGATTTTCTTGACTTGAGGCTAAAGTGATTTACTGAAACACTGAGTTCTTCTGTAAGAGACTGTAGGGCTGTAAATAGTCCCTGCCTTCCCCTGTGCTTTATCTCACTGCTCTTATTTCTCGAATTGTCATGTTTGTGACTTGTCAAAGCAACTGTTTGCTGCATTACAAATATAAACACAAGGTTCCTCTACTTCAGTTTTACTTGGATACATTATTTCTGAGAACATGTAGTCTGCAGATTATTTGGCAAAAGTAGTGTTTTTTCTGGTCAAGGCTTTTTCCATGCTCTATTACAGAGGCATACTGGGATTATAATTTTGAAAAAGTTGTTGCTGCCTTTAACTTTCAAAAAAGAAAGTAAGTTTGACTTTTTGCACTGATCTCTTCATCCTTGTAAGGATGTGGAGGTGTTTTCTTCAATCACCAATTATCAAGCTGAGCAAGCTTGTCAGATAAGGGACCTGTGACACAGAAACGTAATGGGAAGTGTTGGGATATCACTGTTCAGTGTGTGGTCTGAAGGCTGGACCTGCTCTGTGAGCTGCATGTGACAATGTAGATAGAACAATCCAGAGTGAGCAGCAGAAGCATTACCAGCAGTCTGATATCTGTTTCATCCAAGTGCATAACCACCCCTGCCCTAATAACTGATGTTTTATTGGTTCACAAAAGTGTTAGTTTGTGATTTTAGGAAAAGAGGTGGGGAAACTAGGCTCAGAGAGGATTATCACAAGAATGCTGAAATGTTACATTCTTCTTTTTTTGAGTTCTGTATCTTTTTCTATGTTTTCTCTCATAGCCATAATTATGTTTCAATTTAAATATGAAGTTTATTTTCACTGTGGAAAAACTTTAGGGATTCTAATTTCATATATTGTCAAATATATATTCAGGTTCCAAAGTTATGATTAGATATTTAATTATATTTTCATATGAAAGCCAAGGGATGGGGAGTCTCAAAGCTTTTCTTTTGCAGCATCTAGAGAAAAAATAATGTAATTTGAATGTCATCTAGTTATTTTTCCTACCTAAACAGAAGCATAAAGCATCATACTTAGAGATGGTCAGAAAAGTAGTTTCTTCTTGGTGGCGTGTTTTTGCTCCAGTGTGTGTGACTGTCTGCAGAAGCTCCTCCCTGCTTCCTAATACTGCTTGTGAGCTGTTCTCATTTGAGCCTCTTCATCACTTTCTTTAACACTAACAGAGGTTAATAAAAATAATATTTTAAATCAAGAACTAGCAAAATGTTTTACCATGGGGAAAAGAAATACAAATACATTTCTTTCATTGAATAGGATTTGTTTGATATTGGTACCCTGGGACCTATTTCCTAGAATGTATGTATGCTGCAAACATCTAATATGCTTAGAATAGGATTTCTTTTCTAAAAGAAAATATGCCTTAGAAGAGATAAGGAATTGATTTTTTAAAAAATATAGGTAGTAAGAAAAAGTAACAGTGTTGTACATTTTAGGCAGAGTGTTATATGGAATAAAAGTTTAATTCAGTAGATTTTACTGTAAGGGTATGCTGAGGAGAGTAAGATGATTAATAAAATATCCCACTGACTTTAAAGACCAAAAAGCAAACATAATTCTGTATTATTTTATTCATGAGAGAAGGATACACTTGGGATTTTGCTTCATACCTATCTAGATCCAGGTAGGAACTCGGTTGTGGTGAGCATTCTGATTCAAATCCTGCTTTTCTAGACCTAACTTCCTGTAGACTGTTCCCATAAGGTGTCGTAGCAAAAATCATCTCTAACAGCCTCCAACAGCTTCTTAGATATTTTCTACTAGCTTACCAGTTCCAAGCAAAGAGAAATCTCTCAACTGCTATTGTTGAAGTCTATGCTTTGGCTTCTGTGTTTAAATTGCATCCATTTCTATGGTATGTATGTATGTGGTATGCTCTAATGGGCCGGGACTGGGTCAGTGTCCTACTCCAGTCCAGCAGGAACTGCATGAGGACTGGGGTAGGTGCCATTGTCGGAAGGAAAACTGAGACACTCTTAAGAAAAGAAGCAGCAGTTCAGAGCAGGCAGAACCAAAAATCTGCTCCAAGGTAGACATCTGAAAGTATACCTAAACAGAGAGGTTGTCAAAGCTGTGCAGAGAAGAGAACCGTGGCCAAGGTAGATGGTGCGCAGCTCTTTCATGCTTAGTCAGCAGTGTGTCTTTCAAGCTCTTCAGAGAATATTGTTTCTGAAGCAGTGGCGTAAAATAATGTTATGTGCGAAAATTCAAAATGACTTATATAGGGAGTAGCTGGAGGCAAAAGAAAAAAGTAAGGCTGTCTAGACTACCTCATTTTGCGTCTGTATGGGCACATATGTGTGTATGTATGTATGTACTGCCCTCCTGCAGATTCAGTCTGGGGCCCCCAAAGCATGTGACAAGTGCTCGGTTGAGCTCCTCCTCGGGCCTAGCTATTTTTATGAAACCTTCAGACCTTCCCTGAGGGGCTTTCAGCTTGGCCATGCTTGTTTGCTTTTTACATTTCCTGTCACAGCACTAGCCTGTAGTACCAGGGCTAAGAGGCTGAAGCAGGAAGGTTGCCCTAAGTTCAAGGCCAGCTAGGGCTGTTTGAGCTAGGCCCTGCTCAACAAAACAAAACAGGAAGCAACTGAACTGCTGTTTGGCTGGCTGTTTCTCTCTTTCTAGCAGTACATGGTGGGAAGCATCACTCTTAGCTTTTGGCACTGACACAAATGCAGAACTGTAGCAATTAGAGATAAATTAAAATTAGAATTTTAGACTATTTTGAATGTGATCGATCCTTATTAGGACTGCTGTCTGTTTGTCTGAGTGTTTTGCCTGCTGTGTTCACCACCTAAGTGCCTGGTGCCCACGTAGCTGAGAAGAAAGGTTGGGAGCAGTGTGGGTGCTGGGAACTGAACCCGGCTTCTCTGCAAGAGTAGCAGGTGAGCACTCCTGACTGCTCTCCAGCCTCTAGGACTGCTTTTGATTTTATTTTTCCAATTTATATTGTTTTCTGAACTCAACCAAGGTATCAAAAGATCCAAGGACACATATATTATACCAAGGTCAAAGTGAGTTAGGATATGAGGGGCAGGGAGGGGCAGCAGAACTTGGGAGGAGGGCCAGTTTCCATGTCTTCACTGTACCCCACAGGACTCCAGCTCTGTCAGGAGGGGAGCTGCTTGCTTGGCCTTGAGGTTTCTATGAGTCAATGCAAAGATAGAAAACTAATCTAGTATATTATTTTTAGTGTTCTTCACATAAAAATAAATCAGTAATTCCAAAGAGATAGAGCTCTTAGTAGGACCAGGATCAAGTGAAATTCTTGTAAGGAGGCTTTAAAAAATGATGCCATCCATGTTTAGGGCTGTCATGAAGGTTTCATAGTAGAGAAAATTCTCGGGTCAGTAACACTTGGAGTTTCTTCTTAAAAGGCCCATTAGCTCAAATATGAAGCAGAACAGTGTAGGACAAGTCGTTTTATGGGAGGCGGAATATCAGAGGCTTGGCTTCTATAGGCCATGGGACAAATCTGATCAGTCGCTATTTATATATATATATGATTTCTTAAAAATGAAGCACAGCTATGTTAGTTTTTTACATGCTATCTTCGCTTGTTTTCATGTCACAACAGCAGCAGTAAGAATAGTTGTGCCCCTGACAGTGATATTTTGGTAAATGATGGACCATATATATGATGGTGCTGTAGGAGGGTATTGCCTAACGACATGATAGCTGTCTTAGTTTATGTGAGTATTCCTCTCATGCTTACAAAACAATGGAATGGCATAGTGACATTTTCTATCATGATAATCCCTACTTTTAAGCCATGCACAATGATAATCACAACAAACACCATATGTCTCACAATGCTTAGAGCGTTTCTTGTCTGATCCTCTACTGAAAAGATTTGTAAATTCTTAGCTGGGCGGTGGTACACACACACTTTTCATCCTCACACTCGCGAGGCAGAGACAGATGGGTCACTGTGAGTGTGAGTTCGAGGCCAGCCTGGCCTACAGAGCTAATTCCAGGACAGGCTCCGAAACTACAGAGAAACCCTATCTTGAAAAACCAAAAAAACCCACCCAGATTTGTAAATTCTTGGCCTAGAAATAAACTCCCTGATGATTTGGTTTGGAGTTAAGACAGTATAAGAGTGTAGGACAGAGGTCTCAAACTGGTTAGGCCATGTTCCAAATTCAGTTTAGAGGCACAGCTTATTTGGCCAAATCATGATTTTATTTTTTTTTGGAAATTTGTGTCAATGCACTAAAAATTCCTCTTAGAAAAGAGAACAAAGTGGTGGCTCAGAGTTTGGACTGCATTATTATTTCTTTTTGGATGTGTCTTTCCAGCACTTGTCTTCCAGTGCTCCATCACCTCTCAGCCCTTGTTTTCTTGTTGGGTTCCAAGTTGGGAAAACAGTTGAGTTGCTCATACGTCGTCTGTGTTCATATATACCGCTTTTTATATTACCGGACAGCAGAGAAATTTGGGATGTGTTTTCTGTTGTTCTGGGTTGCTACTGAGAGGCAGATCATACATCTTATTTTAGGCAGAAGAATTGGAGGAAGGGCCTTTTGACTCCTGAGAGGATGAGTGGCTTAACAAGGCTTGTGTCTGCATGGAGTACTAGCTTGCTTTGTGTGAGAGTGGCCTACAGGGTTTGGAGGCAGTCTCAATGTTCCTCAGAAAATGATTCCAGTTCTTTCTCAGCAGAGACAAATAGGTACTTGTAGACCAAGTGGCATCTATCTTATGTCTTTCAGTTTGGAGCATCAGTTGTTTTATTTATCAGAAATCATAATTGGTTAAATTACCACCAAATAAATAAAGAATGAAGATTGGTGAAGAAATATGAGCTAAAATAAGGAGAGGTCAGGGTTGTGAGGAATGAATCAGAAGACAAATAATATTGGACTGGACTATGGCACAGTGGTAGAGTGCTTTGCTAACATTGTGAGGACCTAAATTCAATTTCTAGTGCTTTATTTTTTTCTATGTATTTTCCCTCTTTTTTACATTATTTTTTTAATTTATTGAGCTATTCAATTCCTACCTCTTTAAACAAGACACACACACAGAAGAAAAAACACAGAATTTAGTTTGTCGTGTTGGAACAGCTGGAAGTGGAGAAGGAAAAAGATGTGGGTTTGGTGCACTTCGAGGCAAAGGTCTGAGAAAGACCCAGCTGAAGATCATTGCTCGGTGTAATTTGTAATGTGTAGAGACCAGGGGGCAGGGAGAGCTTGAGAGATATGGAGAAAGACAGTGATAGCCTTCAGGTTGCCTGTGTTTTGTTTGTTTAATATTGACTAGAATCATCTGGGAAGACAGAATGTCAGTTGGGGAAATGCCTCCATCATACTACCTGTGAGCAGTTCTAGGGCATTTTCTTGATTAATGATTGATATGGAGAGCCCAGTGGGGATGGTGCTACCCCGGGCCTGTCCTGAGTGGTAGAAGAAAGCAAGCTGAGCAAGCAGTGGGGAGCAAGCCAGTAAGCCCTGCTCCTCTGTGGTCTCTGCCTCAGTTCCTGTCCTGATTTCCCTTGCAAGTTGAAATAAACCCTTCCTTACCAGGTTGATTTTGGTCATGCCATTTTATCACAGCGACAAAAAGCAAGCCAGGACAGACTTAATGACTGTGTGGGATCCTTAGATTCTTCTCTTGAGGAAGTGAATACCATCTGTAACAAACAAACAAACAAATGGGGAAGTGGAAAAGAAAGATTGGGTCTGTTAAACTTGAAGGAATATTGGGAAAGTTAGTCCAAGTTCCTTGAGAGCAAGACAGGGATGTGGGTGGGATAGAGCTATGGCAAGTCACTGGTTTATCTGCCTTAACATGTTGGCTGTCAAGGGAAAGATAGGATTTGCTAGAGATTGTAGTCGGAGACAAACTGAGCTGTGCAGAACAGAGGCATCTGCCTTAGCTTTCCTCACGGGTGAGCCAGGGGAGTTGTGGCTTTTGTTTCTCAGCTATGATCCCAATTTACAGAATTTTAGAAGTCATTATCTTCACTTGATGTGATTATATAGTCATGGGGATACATTTTATTGTGGTAGTTTTGACATTCATCTTAATGTTGGTCTGATCTTAGGGTTTTCTTTTTGTTTTTATTGTCTAATTATTTTTCTCCTTGAAATTCAGGTATCATATTGTGTTTTGTACTGGCAGCTTATACAACATCAAACCATATTTAAAGCAGACCAGATATACTTCCTAGTATTTGCATGCTGTATGTTCAGGGTTCTCAAAGAAGCTAAACCTTGCATTTCATTAGTTCAAGGGTAAATTGTACTGTGGTGGTTAAGTGAATAAATTATTATAACATAAGCAGATCGATTTAGTCCTGGACTGACATTGTGACTTTGGAAAAGTTATTTTTTTCTTTATGCTGTATTTTCTTAATTTATAAAAATAATGGTAATTATAGTATCTTATAAGATTTTAGTAAGCATAAGAGCATGGTACATAGGACATGTCCTGTCCTGTACAAAATAGTTCTTAGGTATTAAAATGTTGCAAGGTGACTAAGGTGTTGAATGTTTGACTTGATTTTTGTACATTTTTTTCTGGAATTTTTAATCCATGCTTGAATATAGACAGTTTAAGTTATGTTGGGCAATATTACATTTAATTATGTTACATTATTATAGCTGAAAGGGGAGTTGATAACTTGCAGTTATTTTTATGACTTAGCATTCACCAGGCAGGTCTGTGTTATCAGGATGCTTAGGGCTGTTCCTACTATACCTGCCCAGGCCCCAAATAGAAGGTACAGGGTTCTGATGTCTTTGTGGTTGGTAGAGAATAATCAGCGGTTAATGAACATAGGTAAAATGGCTGAGTAAAGCATTAGACTGTAAATCTAAGCACAGAGGTAATGCCTCTTTTTACCAGGCCTTAAGGTGATAATC
>LOJH01052964.1:1440-13051 GCA_001685095.1 Ellobius talpinus
GCCAGTTGTCTCTGTCATTTGTTGCACATTTTGGAAGTTGCTTGATTGTACTTCTTGCTTACTCAAGTAATATTATTTCCCTTCTTGGATCTTCAATTGGTTTGAAGACTAGATAGTTGTGGTTACTTTCCTGTCATGACTGTGCCAAGTTATTTATTATACAAGACTTAAACTAGTTAGGATAGGATAATTATTGAATATATTTGTTCTTATTGTATATAATTTTGTATTAGGCTTAGAACTCTCTTATTTAAACAAAAGGGGGAAGTGCTGTAGGAAGTCTTACAGCCAGTGGTTACCCACCCACTGGGGCATGGCCTCTTATACTATATAAGCTGATGCAGAGCATGTGTCCGGCCTCTTTTCCAGGCTCTCTGTTCCGGATGGGGATTTGGTTTCTGATCTCCCTTCAAACAGAAGATTCTGATTTGTGAGTCTACCCCTAAATAAAAAACCACCTATTTCCGCAATTTGGAGCTAGTGTGGGATTTTTTAAGCATCCTTTCACAGTATGGAGAAGTCTGCTGAGATCAGTTTGTCCACATGATTTTTGTTAAGCATTTTAGCTCCAAAAAAGAGTATATAGTTTCTTCTAGTTTCTCATTTATGTGAAACTAAGTAAATGCAATGTTAAATTAGCTAACTATAGTCAAAAACTAAGCCAATAAGAGCCCATTCAGAAAGTCCCATATGTTCTGGTGTACTAAAACCTTAGAGGACCAGCAGGAAGGCTGGAGGGCAGGCTCTGGGATGGAGGAAGAGAAGTGGGCTCAGGAGCCTCACTGCTCCTTGCCTCTTTAGACTTGCTTGGTGTCTGAGGATGGCTGTACAGGGAAGAAAGAGAAATTTAACACAACATCCATGGAAGCTGATCTAGGATCCTTTTTCCACCCACGTGTTCCATACACAAAGACTTTTTTGCAAGGTTGGAGGTTGTAATTTGATGAGGACTTAAGGAACAGCTTGTTGAGTGCTACCCGAATGAATACGGTTTGCAACAATATGGAATTCTATTATAGACTGAGGGCAAACAAAACCTAAGATATCAAAACAAGGCAAGATCTTATGATAATCATTTATCCTCTTTTAGTTCATTCAGCATTACTTAATATAAATCAAGCACCAGGACTTTAAATTGAAAACCCTAGTGCCTATGCCTAGAAATAATCTCCTCAAGATTTTCAGTCATGTTCATTCACTTAGAAAGAGTAGATATGAAAGCCACAGTTTCAGTATTCATTTTATCAGTATATAAACATATGTCATTTTCATTTTTTATTCTCCTGATTTCCCAAAGGCCCAAGGACACTTCCGGTTCTATTTCTATAAAGTAAAAATTATATACATATATATATATATATAATATTTATATTATATATATATTTTTTGTCTGCATTCTAAACTCATAGACCTGAATATTTTTCTCTAGATACCCAGAGAAGCAGTGTTTTAGAAGACTCACAGTGTGATCTTATGCAATTAAAAGTGGAGAAGTCCAGCTTGCTGTCTCTTTTCTATTCTCCTTATTGTAAGATAGACGACAGCAAGGACTTTCAAAGCAAAAACAGGAAAAGATCACATCTGCTGTGAAATTTCCAAATACAATCTTTCTAAGTATGTGTTGCTGCATAAACTGATTTGTTTTGACTGATTTTATCTGTGGGGCCAATCCACAGAACAGTCATGTCAATCAAAAAGTCATTTCCTTTTGTTTGTGTTTTAACATTCACCAGCCTGGGGCTTGTCACAGACAAAGGTTACCTGATTGCATTACAGTGAAGGGCAGTTGGGTGACTTCTGTGGGAGCCACAGGGAGACATATATCAACCAGAACTTTTCAGTGGGCAGATCAGCACTTAATGAAAGTGTCAATGGCTTTCAGACAAGAGTTTATCTCCATTCCATTCAACTCTTGAGAAACTTTAGACCATCTCCTCATAATGGCCATTCTTAATTTTTACGTAGGTAAAAGTATGTGGTTTAAAGGAGCAAGGGCACTTTTGCAGAGTAGGGTAGGGAGGTTAGAGCTACAGGAGTCTTAACCCTTCAGTTCTGGAAGACAGCACACAAATCTGGACATTTCTGGGGCTTCCAGCATTACTGAGAATCACTGATGAAAATATGACTCTCATCCACCATCTTTGGCTATTTCTTCAGTGTCACAGTCTTCATGTTTAAAAAGGAAGAAGTGGTAAGGGATATAGGGGGCATGCTTTGTGGCAGGTCCCCTCCTGAACTTTTGACATATCTCAACTCATTTTATCTTCACAGTAACTTAGTAGAAAGGTGACTTCTAGCTTATTTTTTAGCAGAGGACAAAATAGAAAATATTAGCCTAATGTTATGACATTGGCTTTCAATCTGTAAGGCCTGACCACACAGGAGTTGAATATCAGATATCCTGCATATCAGATATTTACATTACGATTCATAGCAGTAGCAAAATTACAGTTATGAAATAGCAACAAAAATAATCTTATGTTTGGGGGTCACTACAACATGACTAACAGTATTTAAGGGTCACAGCATCAAGAAGGCTGAGAATAACTGTGTTGGTGTAATAAATGAAAATATTGACTTAAGAAGAAGAGTGGTTTCAGTAGATTCAGTCCATGATATGTCGGTCATGCTGGTTTGGGGCCTGTGTTGAAGTATGATTCTGGGAGGGCCTGGCTGAGCAAAGCTGTATCATGCTAGGAAACAGCAGATCAAAGGTTGAAGACACAATCAATTCCTCAAGGATCTAAAACCCGCTAGTTAGTCCCACCTCCTGGGGGTCCCATCATATCTTAACAGCACAATGGTAGCACAAATTAAGACAGAGTCTTTAGCACTGGGAAACACAACAACTCCATGGATTTTTAATAGCATTAACTGTGATAATATTGAAAATGAGCACTTAGCACTGAGCCTGTGCAAATTAAGGCTACTTACTAGTATGAGTTTTTTGAATGTACTTGGGTTTTCCTCACTTAACCCTTTTCAGTGGCCTTTTCAAAATCCCCAGACTTTGGTCTGGCCCATGAGTGTGCTAATTGACATGCATGTTTGAATACACACTGAATACCCTTTACTCATACTTGAAGAGAAGATTCTTTGAGTTTCAGCAAATTAGTCTCAGGAGAGCATCGTCCATTTTCTCCAAATACGACTCTCACTTGTCACACCAGGCAATGATCAATAGGCACCTGAAAACACTACTGATCAGACATTGTAATTATTTCTAAGGGACTTACTGTGGCTGTTTCAGCTAGGCTAAGTGAGTTACGTAACTGATGGAAATGTGAAAAACATGGGGAGGACAGGGGGTCCTGGGGTACAGCCAGGATCTGGACCTTCTGTGAGGCTGTGGAGGGAGACACAGCTGAGGCTCTGTCTGTATCTTTTCCCATCCAAGATGAACCACTTATGGTGCACGAAACAGAAGGTCCTTATGGAATTCTTTGCGAATTGAATGAGAACTAGGAGAAAGTTTCTGCACACACTATACAGTGCACAGAAGCTACTCTATAAAGAACATTAAAGTATGATGACTTTATTACTAAGGTCAGCTACCACTAATGATGTTTGAGACACCATACTTTGGATAAATAGTGTTTCCTATGACTGAGCAGCCAGTTCAGAAAAAGATTATGAAGGTTCAAGCTCTGCTCAGGCTAGTGTAGGAGTGAGCAGCCTACAGAAAGGCCATGATTATTTATTATTTCATTAAACCATTGTATTGAGGATGTCTATGAAAACTAAGGTCCACAGGTATAATTCTTGTTAAGGGTTTTGGTGGAGAGTGGAGTTTGTTTTTTGTTTTGTTTCTCTGTGTGTGTGTGTGTGTGTGTGTTTCTTCTGAACAGTTACCTATAGAAGGGTTCCCTTGACAAGACACTGGAAGGAAACCATGGGCTTAAAAACAATGGGAACCTATTATTGATCTCCCAAACACTCCTAGAGAATTTAGTAAGAGCTCACTAGGAGTGCTTCCTGGGTTTCTGAAGAGGGGCTGAGCTCAGGACAAAGATCTTAGTGTTAATAATCTTTTTGTACCCCCAAATTTTCACAAAATGTCAAAAGGGCCAGGCCTAGGAAGCAACTGGCTTCTGCACAATGTATTCTTCAGTAGTGGCCAGTATAAACTGAATACCTGATATAATTTACTGTTATCTGCGATGTAATAAACTATTCTCCCTTAAGACCAAAGATGCTCTTAGAGCAATGAAAAAAAGAAGGTCCTGAAATTGCCTGTTAGCTTCCCTGCCAACTAGGTGAGTGTGGCAACATCAAACGCATAAAGTATAAAAAGAGAGCTATATTTGCTCCATGTGTTTACTAGACTACTATTGCTTGTAGAAATCAAGAGATACTGAAGGCAAAACAAAAACTGAGCCATTGACAGTTTGTTATATCATCTACCCTGTGTGATGTGGAGACCACTTTGCAACTCACATTGAATTTGAATGATTGCCATGCAATAACTGCTTAGCGATACAAATTGTGGGCCTTTCACTCGTGACTTTGGATTGACTCTAATGCTGCCAGAGAGTTTTTACTTTCAACAGACTTCCACATGATGCTACTGCAAGTGACCTGAGGGATGCCACTTTGATAATTTGGTCTTTTTTGGAGATATGGCTTACGTTTTCGTTCACTTATATTAGTAATGAAGATTTCTTTTTGTGTAACATGAAATTATATTCTCATTGATAGAGAATTGTGTATATGTAATTTCTTGGCATTTTTATTTTTTATATTTTATTAACATATATTATCGTACATATTTGTGAGGTAGAGTATGATATGTCAATACTTTTCTCCAATATATAATAGTTAGAATGGAATGAATGATGTACCAACCACACCCAATATTTGTCATTTCATTGTGTTAAAAATTCAAAGTTTTATTTACTATTTTGAAATACCCAATTAATTGTTGTGCATCCTAATTATTTTACAGATTGCAGTTGATAACACTCTTCCTATCCATCTTCTCTCTCTCTCCAACCTCCCCTAAACCTTCTTGGAATTTGCTTACCATCATTCTGCTTCCTATTGCCAAGAAATTTTAGCTTAAAAATTTTATTTTTAATGAAAAATTTTAAGGTCTGGACAGCAGCAGATAGAAATTATACCACTGTTCTTTTACCCTTTGAAGCTTTCGATGTCCTCTTATCTTTCAATTTTTTTGTTAAAAAGAGACTTGAATGTCTCATTTTTGTAGTTATAAGTTAAGTACTATACATTGAATTCAAGAGTTCAAGATGACTATACAGGCTAAGAATTTTAAGATTAAAATTTATGATATATATAATCATATTGTTTTATTTTCTTCAAAAATAAACTCTCTTAAGTTATTCTTTAAGTGTTGCTAAAAGATTTTTTTTTATAAAGAATGGTATCCATTTTTTTTCTTGTCCGATGAAGATACCATACTATGTTTTACATGGGTTAATGTACAAAGTATAAAATATGCTACTGACTTTAAGTAGTGCAGTGGCTAATGCCATGGGTTCTCGTGGCTAAGATGCCTCAGTCCATATCTGGGCTCTGTCTCTTTTTAAGTGAGGGGCAACCTTGGGCAAGTTGTTGATTTCTCTTTGAATTTCAGTGTTTTCCCTTGGATAACACCCTTTTGAGCTGTAAAAGATCTGACTGAATATGTTTGCAATAATAAGCAGTATAAACAGAAGCTGCTACTATTTCTTAAATATGATCCTTTCCCCCAAGCCTTGTAATTCTCTCTGATTTTATAGACAAAACACCAAAAATTTTGAAATAAATAAGAAAAATCTTAATTTGCACATGTGCTTTGTTAGGAGAAAGTGCTGTTGTCAAACATGTTTCATTGTTTTGATAAAGCTGGTGGTGTGTTTGCTCAGTGTTTACTCTCATTTCAGTCATGTTTGCCTGAATCAACATTAGCTAGCAGAATTTACACAGTCAAATAAATATCAGCAGGCTGGAGAGGAGAGGACTTGTTTGTAGCCAAACAGGTCATGCTGGAATGTTGGCTTAACACAAACACACAAGAAACAATGTGAGTAATACATCTCTTACTGCTCAAATAGAATATTCACGTTGCAAAGTGATTTTAACTTTGATTATGCAAGCTTGTTAACACACATGAAGATATTTATATACAGGCACACAGAGCAAGAAAGAGAAAACAGAAGGATAAAGACAGAAAGACACACAGCAGGAGATAGACAATATGGATCAAAATTTAGTAAAAATATTTTCACCAATTTATATCTGCTCTCTTCTTTTAAAATGTGATGCATGTTCTACTCAGGCTTCATGTGCATGTACATGTAAACTCCATGGATCTGTTCACATATGATAACAAAGTTCAAAGGAAACTGATCCAGGTTAACTTATGGAAAAGCCAGATGTGCTAGAAAGTGAAAAAGTAAATGACAGTGGGCAGGGCATCTCGACAATGTCAGGAAGTAGATGGCCAGTAAAAGAGAAGTTAAGATGTAGGAGATACTGAACAGCAATGACTCCACAGACATCATCAGTCCTTTCCTTCTGGAAGTCATTCTACTCAAGAGATCAGGTTCACCCAACTGGTTTCTAGTCAAGGGCTGGCTTTTCATCAGTGAAAGTTGAGATACATTGATTGACAGTCCCATCAAGACTTTTGCATTCAATTTCTGGTGGTCACAGACTTCCTAAAAAAGAAAAGGCCTAGATAGTGTTACCAATCACAAAAAGAATGTGGATGCTAAATAGGAGAAGCCTACTGACAAAATAAAAGAGCTGCTGTGGAAACTCCAATTGTTTAACTTTAACAGTTGCTCACATCTTAGAATAACAGCAAAGATAACCTTAATAACTCTTGCCCTTATTCAAATTCATAGCATACCATGCTATGCACAGAATGAATTAACTAAAAGCTAATATTTAATATAAATATTTAAGGTGGTAAAATAAAACTCATTACATGAAGGAATATTCATTTGGAAGGTTGATTTCTTCATATGCAGGGGCTATTTTGATGTCCACTTTCTAAAGCAATGATAGCAGCAATAAACATATTGGAAACACTGTAAATTTATTGAGAGCAATTGCCAGTAAATATTTCATACAGTTCCAAACATTTTCATATTATTTTCATTAATATTTTACTTAATAGTTTTCCTCTAATATAATCAATTCAGTATCCTAATGCTTAATATGTTAATTGGTTTTCAATTTGGAGAGATGAAATAGGAATTTAAACTTGGGATATAAAATTCTATCTACAAGCTAAAGAAGAAGGTAAAATATGTAACCCCTCAGGAAATGGAAAATTACTCTATCTTAAAATGCATGCCATAAATTTTATATTAAATGAACAATGAATCACAGATGTTACTTCTTACAAATCTCCAATATTCAACAATTGTGTCTCTCCTTAATGTCCTTTGGCATGAAATTTAATTGAAGCTGGTTATGTCAATTAGAAACACTTGTATTATTTATGTATTTTAGATGAATTGTCTTCATTAGGTCTGTGGAGCTGCAGGGCATTTGCTTCTTCATCATCACCATCGTCAAACCCCATATTAAAATACTAGCACTTTCAAATCATTTTAAAGCAATAAAACATCTATTCTTGGGGGTTATTGGGAACAGAGAAGGCTATTGTCATGTGGAAAAGGAGAGTATGGAAAATTTCTTTATCTTTTCTCTAAAAGTGCTTTGCAAATAAGCTCTTGAATAAAAAACTTCTACTGGACCTCATTTTCTACTATAGGTGAGAATGTTTTAAGCTAACATGTGTGTTGTGTACACTGTAGGCCAATGAGGCTTGTAGTGTCTCTGGTTTTATCTTTTCCTTTATGAATGTATAAACTACTTGTAGATAAGAGTTATAGAGAAAACAAGCTACAGGTTATATTTGAGTCATGGCCATGGCTTGCCTTTCCCTGTAACACATCATTATACACGATAAACTATAGCAAATATGAAATCTCAAGGCCCATCTGAACATCTAAATAGTAATCCAGAAGCAAACACATTAGGCAACAATGAACTTCAGAAACAGAAAATAATCTGTGAGGTCCTCTGTGCTATTTAGGTTTTTGTCAACTTATCACAACTAGAGTCATGTGGGAAGAGACATCCTCAACTGAGAAATGTTCTCTATCAAATTGCCTGTGGCCATGTTGTGGCACATTTCTTTAAATGATGATTGATATGGAAAAGCCAAGCCCACTGTGGTCAGTGCATGCCTGGGCAGGTGATTGTGAATTGCATAAGAAAACAAATAGAGCAAGCCAAAAAGCAGCATTCATTCTCTTATTGTCTCTGATTCAATTCTTGAAAACTCTGCTTGAGTTCCTATCTAATTTTTCTCAGAGATGGACCATGGCTCAGGAGATTTAATATGGAATAAACCCTTTCCTCTCCAGTTTGGTTTTGTTCAGTGTTTTATCACAGTACAAACCAAACTAGGACAACCTCCAAATCCCCCAAGTAATACTTCAGGATCCCAAGGGATTAGATTCTAGTGGTGGGAACAAATATCAACATAGGTTGCTAGGCAGGTGAGTCAAAAATAATATGACAATATGTGGAATAGATATTAAAAGTAATGTCATGTGAAACTTACTGGATTTAAAGTGTTAAGTGGGTAGTAGATTAGTAAAAGAGATTGGGGCTTGATGGTGTAGGAGAATTGTCTCTATTCTGTCAATCATGTTTTAAATAAACAGTGATTGGCTAGGCAGGAAGTATAGGTGGGACAACTAGACAGGAAGTAAAAGCAAGGCAATGAGAACAGGAGAATGCTGGGAAGGAGAAAGGCCATTCCCCCCAAGTCCTGCCCAGATCACCGAAGAAGCAGGATGTGACCTACCCCACTGAAAAAGGTATTGAGCCATGTGGCTAACATAGACAAGAATAGTGGGTTAATATAAGCTACATGAACTAATAAGAAGCCAATCAATTTATATCTAATGTAGACATCTGTGTGATTCTTTGGGGCTAAATGGCTGTGGGAACTAGGCAGGACAGAAACCCCAACAAGCAGGACCTCATGTTACAGCTTGAAGGATGGATCAGTGGGTGAAGGTAATTTCTGTCAACCCTAATGACCTGGATTCCCGAGGACCCATGTGGTGAAAGGAAAGAAGGGACTCTTGCAAATTGTTCCTGGACCTCTACATGTGTGTCACAATCCACCTCACTACAAACACACACACACACGCACACACACTTTCAAGCACACATCCATAGGCATGCACAAGTAAACAAATTTAATATAGAAATAAATTAAGTGGGCCAGTGGTGGCACATGCCTTTAATCTCAGCACTCAGGAAGCAGAGGCAGGCAGATCTCTGTAAATGTGAGGCCAGTATGGTCTACAAGGGCTAGTTCTAGGACAGCCAGGGCTGTTACATAGAGAAACCCTGTCTCAAAAAACAAAAACAAACAAACAAACAAAACAAAAAAAGAAAGAAAAGAAAGAAAGTGAAGAGTCAAAGATGAATGAGCAGTTGTACCACTTACTGTTGTAAGGAAGATTTTTGTGATAGAGATCAGTAATATTCTATAGTTGTGTTAAGGTTTATGCTTATTACATGTCCTTATGGAAATGTGCATAGATAGATGCTCAGTGTTGGAACTACTTATAATCTCAGGGTTAGGTGGACTCCACCAAAGAAACAGTGGATAACAGCAGTAGATCACGAAAAATAAAGAGCTCAAAAGCAATTCCTGAAGTACCATTAGAAGTCTCATGGAATAAGAAGTGTCATAGCAAGACATGAAGGCCATGTCAAATCACATCCAAACAAACAAACAAACAAACAAACAAAACCATGCAAAAATATCTCATATTGAAGTCTGAGTGATGACACTTAGGAAAGCTTGGTCAACCAGAGACAGAAGAGAAAAATAAAGAAAAATAAAGAATGAAAACTGAACCTAAACAGAAACAAAAACTCAAATGGATCCAGCTAAGCAAGGGTCCCAAAGAACATCCAGAGTGTCTGTAATAAGGACTAGCCTGTGCTATGGAGCAGCTGGCATAGGCTGGGAAGAATGGCAGACAAGCTCTTCAGTGGAGCTTGCAGGAAACGGCACTGAGAAAGAAGGTTATATTGAAAAGAACTTTCCTCTAGTTTTTAATCAGCATGCAAAGTATTAGTTATTATCATACTATTTTCAAGCAGCAGTTGTTTTAGTTGGATTCTCCCATCCTCCCACAGCCATCCTTTCCCCTGCACAGCCTCCTTTCTGCTAGCATATCACTCTTGCAAGTTTGCTCTACTCCTGTCCTTTCCTTGTCATCTATTTTTACTTTTTCTTGCTCTCCTTTCCGGTTTTCTTTAGTTGTTTACACCCATGTTTATTTCTTTTCTACTTATAATAATGACTAAATGGAGTCAGCTTAGATGCCTATCAACTGATGAGTAAATAATGAAAATATGATTCACAAAACTAAATATATACACAATTTAGTCAATTTTAAATGAATACTAAGTTATGTAATTTTAAGAAAATGGAAGGATCTTGGTAGTATTATTTTAAGCAAGGTCCATTTTAATTGGTAATATTAAGTAAACTTGAGACAAATTTAAAAATAAATTGGTTCGAGAAGTGGGACTAAACCAGCTACCTAGGACAGAATGAGCCTGATAAAGCAAGCTCCACGGGAGCAGAAGTCAGGAACCAATCCAGTCCCAGGAGCCAATCCAGTCCCAGGACACTGGTAGACCACGACTAAGCCAGCGACCTGATCCAGAGTCAGTGATCTCCACCTCTACCAGAACAGGTACAGGGGAGTAACCGCTGAGCAAGTGAGCTAGAGCCAGAGACCACTGAGGGTCTGGAAATGAATTTGACACCATCAAGGGAGTATACCTAAGCCAGGACCCCTGTGGGTCTGGATGTGAGTCCAGGACCTCCCAGGAACTAGGCCTGGGTCAAGACTTCTGCCAGTCTGGGCATGAATCTGGGACCTCTGAAACAGTAGGCAGGAACCAGAGATCTCCACATGGCCAGGTATGAGTCTGGGACCTCAGAGGGAGTAGGCCTGTGCCAGGACCTCTGTGGGTCCCGACATTGGTCTGGGACATCAAAGGGAATAAGCACAAACCAGACATTTCTGTGAATCTGAGCATGAGTCTGGGACCTCTGAGAGAGGAAGTAAGCCTGAGCCAGGTCCTCTGTGGTTCTGGGCACACCCGAGCCTGAGAACTCTGAGGCAGTAGACCAGAGCCAGAAACCTTTGCAGGACCAACTCCAAGTCGGGGACTTCTGCAGGAGGGGATCCAGACCAGGATTTACAGAAACAGGTCAAAGCCCATAACCTAGGGCAAAGTAGGCTTAAGCAGCAAACTCCAAGGGAGCAGAGCAAAGCACAGGAGTGCTGAACTATCTCCAAGAACACGGAGTGACCAATGGGATAATTATAACTGTGACACTGACTGTACCACGAGGAACAACCATCTGAGCTTTGGATTCCTTGGCACCTAGAAGGTTATTCAACAGAATCTCAGACAGCCCCAACCACACCTATCAGAGGAAAAGATAAGTAGGAAAGGTAAAAACACACACAACACCACAAAGAGCAACAAACACCAGTAAAACCTAAAGACCCTACAACAGCAAGACCTGAACAACCAAATA
>LOJH01052966.1:0-12262 GCA_001685095.1 Ellobius talpinus
CAGGTATACCCATGATGGCCATAACTTCTAATAAATGTGTGGTTACTGAATCAGTCTTTTCTGAGCTCAAAGCGGTTGCCCATTGAAAACCTGAATGAGTGTCAATCGTGTGGTATACACATTTTAATTTTCCAAATTCTGCAAAGTGGAACACACCCATCTGTCAGATTTCATTTCTTGGAGTACCCTTTGGGTTACTCCTTGCAGGTAGCAGTGTTTGGTTATAGAAAGAGCAAATAGGACATCTCTTTATAATCTCCTTAGCTTGTTGCCATGCAATAGAAAACACTTTCTTTAAAACTTGGCTATTAACATGATGTTTCTTATGAAATTCTGAGGCCTTCAACACACTACCAATCAATAATTCATCAGTTTCTGCATTACCTTGTGCTAGAGGACCTGGCAGATCCGTGTGGCAGGGAACATGGCAGTGGGGAGGGGACATGTGTGTGAGCTTGGAAAATTCCCAAGTCGCGGTGTTCACTTAGCTCCGCTGTGGCGGGGGTTTCACAAAAAATCACTTAGTAGGTAAAAGCAAGCCAAGCGGGTGGGGTGGGAGACCTTCTGGGCTGTGGGCCCTTTAGACCTTTCAGACTGGTCTACTTCTTAGGTGTGAAGTTCAGATCCACGTGGACACCAGATGAAGACGGTCGCTAAAAAGAAATTTCACACTAGCTCAGAATGGAGTATAATAAAGGGTTATTTATTTAGGGGTAGATTCACAGATCACAGTCCTCTGCTTGAACAGAGAACAGCAACCGAGTCCCTCAGCTGGGAACAGCAACAGAATCCCACAGCCGGAAGAGAGAGGGAGCGAAGAGGCCACGCCCAAGTTGGCGTGTAACTTAAAGGCTACTGGCTGTAGGAATTCCCACAGCACCAGTATTTCTTAGGCTTTTTTATTTTGAGGCTGAGTCCTGTTTAGTTGCCACATCCAAATTGATAGAGAACAATTATAGTCGGGCATTATAAGGAAACAGATGATTGCACAAGGCAAAAGCATTGTTTGAAAGCTATGGCTAGGCTATTTTGGAAGGGTTTTGTGAAATTTAAACACACATGTCTGGGATCTACTAATTTCACTCCTGGCAGGGCTCAAAGGAATCATCACGTGGGTCCACAAGGGCCGACTACAGAGATGTTCATCATAGCAGTGTTTGTAGTATGAGAGGTTGAAAGGAAACTGGGCGGCCATGGTCAAGGGAATGGAGAAATAGAGGGAATGATTAACTTGGAATATCTGGCAGCTGTTGAATGCACTAAGCTAGATTTTCCCACAAGATTATATTTGGATCTTAAAAACACTACAGAGTGGGCTAGGCATGGTGCCGTACACTTGTTATTCAAGCACTCAAGTGACTGAGGCAGGAGGATCTTGAGTTGGCTGTAGCCTTGGTGACACAACATGATCCCACCAAAAAACAAGAACAAAACAAAATAGTACACTACTGACCATCCAACCCAAATTACAAACTTTATGAATGGAAGCCAAAGAATTAGAACCCATACCAATGTCACTTATGCTGTGTTCATATGTGCACAGCATTGCACTCTGTGTGTGTGTGTGTGTGTGTGTATCCACTTGCATGCAGGTGGAGACCAGAGGTCAGTGCTGAGTGTCTTCTTCAGTCTCTCTCTGCCTTACCCGGTAAGAAAGGGTCTCTCTTTTTTTAACCAAAAATTATTATTATCAGTGTCTGTGCATGTGTATGTGCAGGGTGGTGGTGATGACGCCACCGTGCTCATGTGTGGAGGTCAGAAGATAGCTCTGTGTGGCTGGCTTCCTTCATCTACCTTTATATGGGTTCTGGGCCTGGAATTCAAGTAGCCATGTTTATGCAGCAAGTGCTTTACAAGTTGAGCCATCTTCCTGGGCTGAGGGTCTCTCACCCACACTTACTGATTAGTGGCTACTCTCCGCACCCGCAACCCCAGCTAGAGTTAAAGACATATGGGACCACACTAGCTTTTTACATGGATCTGAACTCAGGCCATCATACTTTCACGGTAGGGGCTTTGCTCATGGTGCAATCTTCCTGGCACAGCATTGTGCGTTTTATGGACAGGGATGAGTTTTGACTGTAGGGATGGGGCTTGTGGTGTGGAGAAGAATGTAGACGGGGAGGGATGGAGCAGAATATCAAGAGAGCCTTGCATGAACCAGTGATGAAGGGATGATCACCAGCCACAAACCCAGAGGGAATCTGGAGCACAGTCCCAGGGATCACATGATTTGAATTTGGCCGTGGAAGGCTTTGCAAGGTTTTGCAGACACATTTTTATCTCTTATTGAAGTATCTGGCCCCCTCTCAAGGCTCCCCATCCTCACTCAGGCTGTGCCAAGGGCTGGCCTTGTCTTGACCTCCACAGCTCACAGCAGAGCCTGCCTGCACAGTTCTTTTACTTGCCCAGCTCCAGGGCAAGCATCTGCAGAGTCCTGAGTGTGTGTTTGGGACTTGGGCACAGGGCCAGGCTATGAGACCACTGGGAAGGCCAGTCCTGTTTTGTCTTCAAGCTAGAAACTCCTTCAGTCTTTGTGATAGCTCATTCCACCCACTGCTCCCAGGAAGGATAGGGAAACTGAGTCAGAAAACATTCCAAGTGGAAGGAAATAGCATTTATTGGGCCTCTGCATGCTAGGCTAAGGTCTTGACCTAAACGTTGAGGTCTTGACCTCCATTCATCCCCATGACCACCTGTGAGGAGAGTGAAATGGAAATTATTGTATAGGTGTGGAAACGGGTAGTGATATCCGAGAACAGGGGCATTCCCTCATATCCATTCCTTTAAACTCCCCCCCCAAAAAAAAAAAAACCCAGACAACAACAACAACAAACTTCTCAGTTTCTCAGCTTGTAAAATCGAAGAGATGTCTCTGGGCTCTGGAAATGGTCCTGGTTTGAGGCTGAACCAGGCATGCAGAGAGCTCGGGCTTGAATTGGAAATCTTTTCTGTCGGCCAGTAGGCGGAGCGATTCTTCATCCTGCAGTGAACTCTAGGGTCTGGCTCTCCCTAGAGTAAAGCCACCTGCAGGACTTTCTCGGTATTGCAGAAATTTAAGCCCCGGACATCCATCTGCGGGAACAGAAGCCTAGAAGGCACAGATGGGAATCCAGGATATCTAGGCACTCGGAGGAGGGTGTCCCACAAGCAAGTGTGCAAGACCTGAGGCGGACAGCAGGGCTACAGGTAGTTGTCTTCACCCTGGCCGCCCCCGCTTGGGGAGACATCCTCGTAGACGTCATCGTCGTCGGGGGCCAGAGCCTCAATGTCGTGTGTAATGTCCGCCAGCAGCTGGTGGAAGGTCTGTGCCTCCGGCCGCTGGGCCGCGCCGTCGTAGCTGCGCACTGCGGAGGCTGATGTGGAGCTCATGCTGCGCTTGATGCGGCCGAAGCTGTCGGTGAGAATGCCACCCTCGCGGATGCCCACACTTTCTAGGAAGCTCTCGAAGTAGCCAATGTCCTGGTCCGGAATAAAGGGCCGCATCCCTACAGGACACAGGGCAAGGTGATTCCCTCACTCAGCTGCTAGCCTGTGGAGTGTCTCTCTCTGGAAGACTAAGTTCAAATCCTGTCTCTGCCAGTGTGGCTTTACCCAAGATTTTTTTTTAACCTCATGAAACAGGAAATGACACAAGACTCCCCACATATTTGCTAGCTTAGTATATTCCTAGAGTTACATTCCCACTTCTTAGCTACACAGCCTTTATTAAATAACTCACTCAAACCTCACTTTCCTCACCTGTTTTTAAACAGATATTTTTTGCCTGTTTTGGTGCAAATGTAACAACAGTCACTTCCCATGTTGAGGCTCCATAAACATTGGTTTTGCTCCTGGCCTATTCTGGCGCTTTTTCTTCCTTTACTTTGCTACTCTGAACCTCAGTTTCTTCACATGAAAATGGGCACAAAATAAGTATAATTACTTCCCAGAAGTGGAGACAGTCTATGAGATCATGCTTGGCTCATGATAACTGCCAAACACATCTTGTTTGCTGCCAAAATTATTCTTGTGGTGCTTATGAAGCCCCTCCACTAGCTGTGTGACTCTAGACAACTTCCTTTGCCTCTCTGAGGCTGAGCCCACACAGGCTCTGTGTGTGTGTGTGTGTGTGTGTGTGTGTGTGTGTGCGTGCGCGCATGTGCACATGTGGTCACAACCTGACCCAGCTTTGCTACCCAAGGCTAGCTTTGTTCATGTCAGCTCTTTCTCGGAAATTCCTTTTCCTTTTTAATACTCTTGCTCTCCTTCTCTGTCCCAGGGTCTCAAGGTCTTGGCCTTAGGAGCTGGAAGAACAAAGCCCTCCCAGGTAGTGCCGGGCTAGGGATGCCTGGAGCCAAGGGGTGCTGGGGCTTACCAATGAGAAGGAACTTCCGTCGGTCTCCGTAGAGTTTCTGCAGGCCTGCACAGAAGTCCTGGATAGGCAACCCCAGGCGATAGTCTCGGAGCAGAATTGCAAACTGCTGGATCTCAGGGGGACCCAGCTTACTCCGCAGCTGTGGGAGTAAGGGGCACCCTTGGAGACCAGTCCCAGAACACAACAATACTCAACTCCTACTGAAAATGCTGGAGTTCTCTCTGGCAGCCTGCCTGGTCCAGTCTGCCTCCACTGGCAGAACATCTGGTCCTTTGCATCTAGAAATGGGATGTGTATCCAGCTTCCTGAGCCCCAACCTTTTAGTGACCGTCTCTGTGGTCTGACTCTTGCTTTCCTCCTCTACACTTAGGGTGAGGAGGGAGCCCCCCACCCCCAACTTGGGGTTGTCAAAAAAAGCCAAAGACAAAAATGCACAAAACCATGCTTGGAGCGTTCTGTGCTGGCTAATGTCAGTCAAGGCTTTTCTAAGCCTGCCTCTCCTAACACACCTCCCTCCCTGGCCTCTCACGGATGATTCCTGCAATGCACCATGCTTGTGTGGAGCACTGCCGCCCTACTCACCGTGACCATGTAATCCTGCAGCTGCTCAAAGGCCCAGCTGCTGTGGTCGATACTGCTGCAGTGGGAGCCGTGGAAAGATGGTGTGGACGCACCGCTGTAACATGCTTCAAATGTGTCCTGGGAGCCATTGCTGCAGAGACAGGAAGAATAGACCCTCACCAACCTCTGTTCCTTTTCCTAGGGCAGGTTAAAGTTGGTTGGACCTATATACCAGGGCTCAAAGCCCCTTTCTGGACCTCATCTTGCCCTCCAAGACCCTTCACGAGGCCCAGCATCATTGAAGCTCTCTCCTGCTCTCAGAACTCTGGTCATACTGCCTTCCTTAAACCATCCAGGGCCTTTGCTCATGCTGTTCCCTGTGCCTAGAATCCTCTCTCTTCCCCACTTTCTCACAGCTCATGTTACAGTCACAGAGCCCCTAAGAGTGTGTTCTGAATCCTTGCTGTTCCTGTGTGGCTACATTGTTCATTCTCTGCCCTGTCCCTTTTATCCCCAGCTCAACTATCACCAGTTCTGGGAAGCCCTCCTGGTTCCTCAGTAAGGCCCCATTCTGACTCTCCCATAACCCAGGAAGCTGCTCTTCAATGCAGGTTGCCTCCTGTGCTAAATTGTATGGCCCTTAATTTCTCCTTCTGGAGTCCTTTCTGTAAACCAAGCTGCTTGGCTCATTGTGGAGGGTTTTGTTTTTGACAGGGTCTCACATGACCTCGACTGGCCTTAAACTCGCTGTGTAGCTGAGATTAGCCTTGGACCCTCCTGCTTCCACCTCCCAAGTGCTGGGGTTGCAGGCATGAGCTACCAAGCCAGTTTTATGCTGTGATGGGGGTTGGAACCAGGGCTTCTTATGTGCTAGGCAAATAGTCTCTCAACTCAGGTGTACCTCCAACCCCACGTAGGAAGTTCTCTTTATTAACTGCTTTTAAAATAGGATGTTCACTTTGCCTCGTTTGGTTTTTAACTTGTTTCAGAATTACTTTCTATTATTGTCTACAGGACAACATAGCTTCCTGGCCAAGAGTGTGTACTCTTTTTGCTTTTTGTTGTTGTTGTTGTTTGGGTTTTTTTAATGATCTCATGCTGCCCAGGTTAGCCTCAAATTCATTATGTAATTGGAGTGGGCTTCGAACTTCTGATCCTCTGGCTTCCACCTCCTAAATGCTGGGACCAGAGACCCTGCAAGGGTGTAGACTTCTGAGGTCACACCCCAGCCTACTTGTGCTCACAGCCCAGGACTATGCAGTTTGCTGTCTGTTTGACCCTTGCAATGCTAAACTCTGTTTCCCTAGACCTCAGCTTTTCCATCTGTAAAATGGGATGATGAAAATTTTGTGTGTCATTGTGAAAATGACAGGAACTAATATTTGCAAAGCAATTCAGGACATATGTCCTTTGTAATAGATAACCAGCCACATAGCTGCTAACAAAAGCCAGTGACATGCTTTTCAGCATACAGACAGCTCAGCAAACGTGTCATCATATGGTTTTGCTCTCCTCAGCCAATTCAGGTTGGTTATGGACTAGCCTATGCACACATAGACATAGGAAGGCAAATGTGGTGTTTATGACAATAGTGGGGACAGGGCATATTACTTGCCAACACCAGAGTCCTTAATAACAGGACTTATTACTATAGGTCTGATCAGGACTTCATTGGATTTAAACTGAAAATCCCATATCTTGGGAAACTCCTTAATCCTGAGCAAATTGGGATGGGTGATATTCTTAACAGAATTCTTAAAAGAAAAAAAAATTTTTTTGAGTCAGGTTTCATGTATCCCAGGTTGGTCTGGAACTCACTATGTAGCCAAGTGTGACCTTGAACCTCTGATTCTCTTGCTTCCACCTTCCCAGTGCAGAGGTTACAGGTGTGCATCATTTAATATAGTGTTAGGGATTGAACCAGGGCTTTGTGCATAGCTAGGGAAGCAGTACTCTACCAACCGAGCTACGCGCTACAACCCCGGTACCCAGAATGCTGTTTTAGCCTCCATTTTCCACTCTTGCTTGCAGCTAGTTCTGACCAAGCAGCCAAGTTCCAATTACTAAGGTGTAAGCTAAATGGGACCTGTGTGTGTGTGTGTGTGTGTGTGTGTGTGTGTGTGTGTGTTGCTAGGAATGGAGCCCAGGATCTTTGGTATGCTAAGCATGCCTGGTGATGCTGAAGCACTTCCTGGCCTCCATCCTCCCTATAGAGGGTCTTGGTGCACTGCTGCATGGCTGCAGCTACAGCTTAGACCATGAGGTCACTCTGAGGATGGTGAAGAGGAAGCTGTAACCGGAAGACAGGCTTGAGGCCCAGAGGACCAGGAAGTTCTGAACTCTTGTTACAGTTTATGTCATTGCAAGCCTACCCGCCTCAGGGTTTTCTATTACACAAAGCCAACACTAAAGTAAACCAATGTCGTTTCCAGCATTAGCTGTAACTTTGGACTCTGCAGGTCACTAAATCTAGGAGATCTGAAGACCTCTGTGGAACCCAGATCTGAGTTCCAGCATCTCTAGGTCTCTCAGGGTCTATCTGGAGCTCTGTTAACCTCCCACCCTTCACACAAATCAGGGTTCAGTCCCTTTCCCCCCTGCACACTAGAGGAGTGGCCCTGTTTGGGTAGGGGTGAGGAGGAAACAGTAGCATCCCCGACAAAGGCAATACCCACAAGGAGCTGCAGCAGCTCAAATCAGCGTCGTAGGCAAATGTCCCATCTGTGCGACAGCTCTCACCTGGGACCACAAACAGAAGAAGTGTCAGAGTGACATGCAGGGACCAATAGCTTAGGTTCTCCAAAGCCCCAATCTTAGTGGCGCCCTGGGATCTAGCTCTGGTCCAGTCCCAACATAGAGTCAACTGTGAGCAACTGACCACTAATCCTCACTGTCCAGGCTCATAGCATCTGCCTATTTGTTGGGATACAGGGAACGGCAGATGAGAGCCAATGGGGAAGTGTTGGCAAGTGTGTGTTTATGTGAGTCAGGACGATTCTGCAAGGGGGAACAGGCTTGGGAGCCTGAAAGGAAAGTAGCATTATTTGTGGAGACTGTGCCTCCTCCTCAGTCTGCTCCTCATCTGCATGGCCTTTGCATCCCAGCTCACTCGGGGTCACTTGGTCACCCTGACTTCTCAGAGGCCAGTTCCTCATTACAGGTTCTCATAACACTGTCTGTGGTTAGACATTTATCTCTGTGACTATCCCATGCAAGGTACAGGAAGGCAGGGCCATACCTCAGCTTGCCCACCATCACTACCTCTTGCAGATCACAACTGGGCCTGAGACAGACAGTAAATGCTTGGTAAACATCTGTTGAATGAATGCATCTGTCGACTACCAGATAAGTGCTCTCATTCATCCACATGGGATCTGATGAGTTAGCCCAGCTTCCCAGCAGGCACAGCTGCAGGTAGGAGGGTCTTCAGAAGGCCAGTGCCCCAGTTTGCTGGAGCTGTGCAAACAGAGACCACCCTATAGCAGGCTGTGGAGAGGAGAATTCACTCAATGGCCTCGAGGATAGCACACAGAGAGGCTGTTGTAGATAGAAGCTTTGGAACTAGACAGATTGGGTTTAGATTCTGACTCTGATTTACCAACTGTGTGACCTGCAAAAATTTACTGACTACTCAGACAGTCAATGTTTTTTTATTGTAAAATTGGATCCACAGGGCCTCACTATGTAGTCCTAGCTAGCCTGGAACTTGCTATGTAGACCAGGCTGGCCTTGAATGCATCGATGTCTGCCTGCCTCTGCCTCCCAAGTGCTGAGACTAAAGATGTGTACCACCACCATACCTAGATCTTTCTCTTTTTTGAGACAAGATTTCTTCATTGTAGCTCAAGTTGACCTTAAACTCTGCTCCTTATTTTACTAAGAGCTGAGGACTATTGGCATCATGCTGGCTCTGAGAAGTTTTTAATTTTTTTAATAACACACAATTATTTCTTTTGTGTGATTGGACTTGAGTTTGTATATGCCTTGGTACCCATGTGGAGGCCAGAGGACAACATTTGGGACTCAGTTTCTCCTTCCAGCCTGTAGTCCTGAGGATTGAACTCAGGTTGTCAAGCTTGGCAGCAGGCACCTTTCCCCACTGAGTGATGGCTCAATCTCATCAGCCCAGGCTCTGAGTGGTTTTCATTTATCCAAAGACTACCTGTCTATCTCTGCGGTGTGCCCAGTCCTGTGCTAGGTGAATGAGGCAAGCAGGTTGCTATGAAGATTCAAGAAGACTTGGCACCTTGCTATTGTGCTTGGCACATCACTGGCACTCAATGAATGCCCCTGTTAGTCTCACTTTTGTTCCAGTCCTTGATTGCATACATGGACTAATTCAGACATGACAATCTAGGAGCCTCATGGAGTGAGATGGCTCATTTAGCTCACAATACTCGAGCTGAACTTTCTGCAAAGCAAGGACACCCAAGTGAGAAGTTTCAGGTGCCCAAGTTCAAACTCATCCCAAACTTGACAACAACCTGATCATCTCTTAAGAGGTCATCATGAAGATGGATGTTCTTTTAAGTAGACCCCTACAACAGGGGCACAGCTCAGAACCCCTAACATCCTTTATCAGCCCTGACTCAGGACATCCAGCCTTTCCTGGTGCTTTGTGTGAGTTTGGATACTCACTGCAGCTGGAGAGCCATGGCCGCTTAGGCGTGGGTCTGTAGTGGTAGCCGGCCCGGTCTACACACTCGATGCTCTGATCCCCATAGATGATCTGGAAGACTTGACAGATGAGTGCACAGGACTCCTCAGCAGCATCCTGGTCCAGGGGAGGAAAAGAGCTCAGCTCTTACCCACCATCAGGGCACCCCTGCTTCCCCAGAGGCAGTGTGAGCCAGCGCTGAGACACCCCACCCCAGACTCCCTTAAGTCAATTCAAGACATTATTCCCCCCAAAATTATATGGCTCCTCTCTTGTTCTTATGACTCTTCTATGGAACTCAAAGGTGACTCTGACCCCTCTACCATTAAGGTACATTTCAGATTTCCAGGGGATTCATGGCCTATCATGAAATTTATCTATCATAGGGTTTGTTTAATTTACTGCACAGGGGCAGCAGCTGAAGTCCAGGGTGGAGATGGGACACTTCAAGAATCAAAATCTTACGTTCAGTGCTGTTAACTATTACTGGACACAATATACAGTATTGTGCAATAATGCAATAATGGAAGCAATGCAATAATAGTCTCATGATTGAAAAAGATCATGCTTATGAATATACTGCCTCTAAAAAAAGCCTAAGACAAAAACTAAAATGTAATTCAGGATGAGTATCTATGGTTATAGCAGGTACAGATATTAATACCAAGGCCAAAACTTACCATAACCCTAGAGTAAACAGGTTAGATAGGAACCCCATTTTATAGTTAATGCTGGCACCAGGAGTTTTAGCTCTGATTGGTGTGCTTGGGACCGCTGTGCCTCAGACAGGAGGCCAGAAGCTCAGGCCCCTGGGAAGCAACTCATTTACTTATTCATTCCACCACCAGGCCAGAATCTCAGGCCCCTGGGAAGCAACTCATTTACTTATTCATTCCACCACCAGGCCAGGACCGAAGCCTTAAAGCCCACATGGTAGAGGGGATAGCTAAGGCACATTGTTGCCTGTCTGGGACCCAATTTGAAGGCCCTTGGTTCTATTGACCATTTCTTCTCCTTATTTCATTTTAAACAGCACAAACTAAGTTTTCCTGTTGAAACAGGGTCTCTTCCTCCCTTCCCTACCACACAGGCCACTCCTTTCCTATCAGACCGCCAGCACAACCCATCTGATCCTAGCTTTGCTGTATATGTGTCTGTGTGTCTGTCCTTTTTCATGTCCTCATCACCCTAGTCAAGTCTCCAGGATGAAGCTGTGTGGGAGGCCGGCAATAGAGTACAGAATGAGAAAGGGCTGAGCCAAAGGGGTGGAGCAAGACATCATTAGCCCAGCAAGAAAAGCTGGGTATGGGCAGTGCGGCGCATAGGATTTGCATATATTTAAAAACAAGGCCAGTGGGATTTATTGACAGAGTAGATTGAGTGTGTATGAGTGTGTGTGTGTGTGTGACAAAGATAGAGGCAGAAGCAGAGACAGAAAGACAGATAGACCAAGGCCCCCTGCAAGGTTTCAGCCCAAGTCACCAAGGATGGAGCTACCATTTAATGAAACATGGAGACGAAGGTGCTTTCAGGTTTAGGAGGAGACTGGGAACTCAATGTGGGTCGAATTCATGCTGCAATGACAAGCAGACCCTGGAAAAGACAGACTGAGTGGAGATTTGGTTAGAGATGAATTTCAGGGTCTTCTTCAGGTTTTAGAAGGCAGCAGGGTCTAAATCACCTAGAAACAAGTGTGGATAAGGGGGAGCAGATTGAGAATAGCATCTGGACAACTCCCACTTTAAGAGGCTGGAGAGAAAAAGAGGTACCAGCTTCTAAGAAGGAGCTCGGGGTAGGAGTGGGGGGAAACTAGAGAAGGAGAGCCAGATGCCAAGTGAGGACATATCTCAGTGTGGGGACCTGAGCCACTGTGCTGCATTTCCAGGGACTGGCCACCTCTCCCTGCAGACAGGCACACTCATTGTCCAGAGAGGGCCCAGAGCCCTGGAGCAGAGGAAATGTTTGGAAGGCTTAGGGCTTGAAAGTGCCTGCTAGACTGGGTACTCCTTAAGGGAGAACACCCAATGGCTTGCTCACCTCCACACACACAACGTCTAGCCCAGTGTGGACCACACAGTTGGTTGGACTCAATAAACACTATGAAGTCAGCCAAGCAGTGGTGGTGAAGGCCTCAGGAGGCAGAGGCAGGCCAGTTTCTGTGAATTCGAGGCCAGCCTGGTATACAGAGAGAGTTCCAGGACTACAAAGAGAATCCGTCTTGAAAAACAAAAACCACACACACACACACACACACACACACACACACATTCAAGTGTGTGAGAACAAGGGTGAATGGGGACAGAGAGGTGACAGGAGGCAGGGCAGGCAAGAATGATGGCAGGGCTTCTGCCTTCGGTGGCTACCTTAGTTACCAAGAATAAGGCTTTGAACTTTCTGTGTTTGAATCTTGAAGTCATCTAGTTTCCGCAGGACCTAAACTTTGAGCCTGCATCCTTCCCTAAGGAATGGGAACAGGTGTATTTGCCTTAGGGGCTGCTGTGGGGATAAAGTGTTAGTGGTGTCCCATGCCTGTCTTGAATGGGTACTTCACTTGTGGGTGTTGTGATTAGTGCGATTTTGACTGTCAGGGTATGGTAGTGCCAACACTGCCTCACACTCACCCTGTTGGCCACTGCGAGGATGACCAGGTTGCAATAGGCGTCGGGACTGGGGTTCTGAGGATCCAG
>LOJH01052967.1:0-12262 GCA_001685095.1 Ellobius talpinus
CCCCCTTCCCCCTGCTCTGCCAAATTCCTCATTGGAAGACTATATAAGCTATGACCTTGACAATATTCTATCCACTTGGTCTCCTTCTTCACCCCCGCCCTTGATTTTCAGGTAGAGCCTCTTCAGACCCTGAATAACTGGACCTGCTGGACAGGTCACTCTCCTCTCCTTCCACTGCAGAGTTAGTCTTAAAGCTACAATGCAGGCTTAACCTGCTGATCTTAACCTGCAAGCCATTTTGTTATTTGCTGTGCATTACGTTTCCACATGGTGCTTGCTAAAGTAGCAGATAAGTACAAATTCTTATTGAGGTTCTCGATGCGTAGACCAGGCTGGCCTTGAATTCACAGATCTCTGCCTGCTTCTAACTTTCCAAGTGTTGGGATGAGAGTTGTATACTATCACACCTGGCTTGATACTGTTCTTAAAGTGTATCTAATAGTTACCTAGCTAATGGATTCCTCTAAGACTGGCCCCTCCTCCAAAGGTTCTCAGCCTGTCGGAAAAGATGAGGTGAGGGACTGTGGATATTTTAAATGGCTATAGAGGAAAAGTGATGGAACATGGCTAGGGGAAGATGAACTACAAAACAAAACTACAAAAAAAAATTAATAGGGAGCTGTGTCACCCAAGCTAGCTCTCCAGTACACCTTCAGAGACTTGATAGCTATTTAAAAAGTGGTCCTCTTCTTGTGTCACATCCAAGGGCTCCTCAAGGAACCTTCAGTACCAAGAAGGCCCCCTAACTACTTATAGCTGATTCTACTTCTCTCTGTAAGCTTTGGCTATTCGTCTTCAGCAAACTGTACCTCACTGTTGGCATAACGTTTGCTCTCTTGGGCAAAGTTCCTTCAATATATCCGAAAGCTGGCTTCCTAGTCCTCCATTTGGTCAGCAGGTAATGTGCAGGTCTCCTTTGCCGGTGTATACTCTGTGCAGATATTTCCTAACCAATATTCTCTCCTTGCCAGTCATGGGTATATTGTGCAAGCCGCAGCCCACCTTAAAAGTTCTCCAGCTTCGTACAAGCTACAAAGGGTGAATAGCACAGGTGAGAAGGTCTGCGGTCCACTCCAAGTTCTTCTCATGAACATGAAGGATAACAACATTTTCAGAGCATATCTCAACAATGAGAATGAAAAATGGCTGGTTATAGAGCAGATCCCTCATGAGCCGTGTCCTACCCTTCCTGCTCGACAGCGCTGGTCCCAAACAATTAAAGGAGCAAGCAGTAAGTAGAGTTAGACCTGACCCCCGACCTGTGCTTGTTATCATTGTCAATGCACTACATGCATTAATTGTTACACCGCACACATAAAATTGGGCATCAGAAGACAGTTGTGGAATAAGAGAAGAAGCTCCTAGCAGTTTGCTGTGCCACAGCCATATGCCTTCACTTAAGCAGAAAGAGTTCTCAGTGCTGTGGTACCTGGAGGTGCAGTAATTAAAGTTGCTGGGTTTTCTCGTGGGCTTGATGCTTGTCCAGGTGTGTGTATCGTTGTGTTTTGTTCCCAGTTTATCTGCAGGCAATCTTGCCTACTTTCAGTTTTTCATATGCCCCCATTATGTTTAAATGTGTTTGTATTGTGCCTGCATCTGAATCAAAAAATAAAGTTCCACACTTTCCTTGAGTCAAAAGAGTCAAATAGCGAACAGAAAAACAACTGGAGGGGCTGGAGAGATGGCTCAGTGATTAACAGTGTGTGCTGCTCCATCCAATTTGTATCCCCACCTCCCCCACAGTCCACTTGCAAAACGTTTTCTATTTCCCTTTCCCAGGGAGATACAGGTGCCCCCAACACACACTTTGAGGCCTCCTTGTTACTTAGCCTCTCTGAGTCTGTATTGTAGCATGGTTAGCCTTTACTCTACAGCCAATATCCACTTGTGAGTTTGTGTCATGTTTATCTTTCTAGGTCTGGACCACCTCACTTAGGATGTTTTTTTTCTACTTCCATCTATTTGCTTGCAAATTTCATGATGTCATTTTTTTAACAGCTGAGTAATACTCCATTGTATAAATTGCTACATTTTCTTTGTCCATTTTTGTGTTGAGGGACAGCTAGGTGGTTTTCCGTTTCTGGCTATTACAAATAAAACTGCTATGAACATAATTGAGCGAGTGTCCTTGTGGTAGGATCTAGCCTTTTGTGTATATACCCAAGAGAGGTATATTAGTCTTGAGGTAGATTGATTCCCAATTTTCTGTGAAACTGACATAGTGATTTCCATAGTGACTGCAAACGTTTTCACACCCACCAGCCATGGAGGAGCATTCCCCTTGCTCCACATACTTGCCATCATAAGCTGTCACTTGTGTTTTTGATCTTTGCCGTTCAGACAGGTGTAAGATGGAAGGAATCTTAAAGCAGCCTTGATTTGCATTTCTCTGGTGACTAAGACTATTGAACATTTCTTTAAGTGTTTCTCAGCCATTTGAGTTTCCTCTGTTGAGAATTCTCTGTTTAGATCAGTATCCCATTTTTTAATTGGACTATTTGGTTCATTGATGTCCACTTTCTTGAGTTCTTCTATATTTTGGATATTAGCCTTCTTTCAGATGGTGAAAATCTTTTCCCATTCTGAAGGCTGACTTTTTATCCTGTTGATGGTTGTCCTTTGCTTTTAAAGCAGAAGCTTTTCAGTTTCATGAGGTCCTATTTATTAATTGTTGGTCTTAGTGCCTGTGCTTCTGGTGTTCTGTTCAGGAAGTTGTCTCTTGTGCCAATGCATTCAAAACTATCCCCCACTTCTATCAGGTTCAGTGCATCTGGTTTTATGTTGAGATCTTGATCCACTTGAACTGGAGTTTTATGCACAATGATAAATATTGGTCTATTTTCATTTTTTTCTTCTATTATTTTCATTTTTATACATGCAGGCATTCAGTTAGACCAGCACTGTTTGGTGAAGATCTTTCCTTTTTCCATTGTATATTTATGGCTTCTTTATCAAAAATCAGTGTCCATAACTGTGTGGATTTGCATGTGGGACTTTGATTCAGTTCCATTGATCAACATGTCTGCATTTATGCCAATACCATTAGGTTTTTATTATTATAGCTCTTGTTGTAGAACTTGAAGTCAGGGATGGTGATACCTCTGGAAGTCCTTTTATTTTAAAGGATTGTTTTAGCTCTCTTAGAGTTTTTTGTTTGTTTTTCCATATGAGGTTAAATATTGTTCCAGAATTTTGCTGGAATTTTTATGGAGATTGCATTGAATCTTTCGATTGCTTTTGGTAAGATGGCCATTTTTACTATGTTAATAATACTATGTTAATACTGGTCCATGAGTATTTTCAGGATGAAGGAAGAGAGTACTGGTAGAGATGTCTGAAATTGGGGGTACTTGTTCACAAATATGGAACCCTAGTTCAGTGGGAACTCCCTGGAATGTATGGGGGTGACCATAGCCGAGATGTGGAATAAGGAACCTGAGCTGGCCATCTTCTGTAACTAGTCAAGGCCATTGGTGGGACTGGGACATCAACCCAGCCACAAAACCTTTGACGTATAATCTGTCCTGCCTGCAAGATGTGCTGAGGTAGTGGTGGCACAGAACTTGTAGGAGTGGTCCAGCTTGAGTCCCATGCCAGGAGAGAGAACCCATCCCTGGCACAGGCTGGATAGCCAGGAACCAGAGGATGGATAGCTCAGAGACCTGGGATAGAACCAAACATGACTGGCCAAAAGAAAAAAGGCAACAAAATGATTCCTAATAATAGTCTACTGTCCTCCTGTCATTGCCCAGCCCAGTCATCATCATAGAGGCTTCATCCAGCGGCTGGTGGGAGCAGATGCAGAGACCCACAGCCAAACATTGGGTGGAGTTCATGGAACTTTTCAGAAGGTTGTAGGAACCAAAGGGGTTGAGGATACCAGGAGAACGTGGCCCATGGAATCTAACTAATGGGGCTCATATGGGGCTCACAGAGCCCGAAGTGACAATCATAGAGCTTGCCTGGATCTGTTTTAGGTCCTCTGGATGTGTGTAATGGTTGTTTAGCTTAGGGTCTTTTGTGGTACTCCTAACTGGTGGTGGGAGCTGTGTCTCTGGCTCTTTTTCCTGCTCTTGGGACCCTTTTCTTCCTACTGGGGTGCCTCATCCAGCCTTGATGTGAGGGTTTGTGCCTAGTCATGTTGTATCTTGTTATGCTATGTTAGGTTGATATCCCTGGGAGGCCTGCTTTTTTCTGAAAGGAAACAGAGGAGGAGTGGAGTTGAGTAAAGAGTGGACGGAGGGTAAACTGCCATTGGGATGTAATGTTTGAAAGAAGAATAATAAAATAAAACATGTGCTGTACTTACAGAGGACCAGCATGCATGTCCGGCAGCTCACAACTGCCTGTAACTCTAGCTCCAGAGAGATATGACACCTCTGGCCTCCTCCAGCACCTGCATTCACATAGACACACACACATATGCATGTGAATAGAAACAAATATATATTTTAAATCAACACAGAAGGACTAGAGTTCTAAGGCACTTGCCTAGCATGTTAAAAGCCTTTGCTTTTGGGTTCACTTGATCCACATAGTGGGAAAACAAGACAAATAAATTTTTAAAAATGTGAGCTGGCTTTGGCAACACGTGTATTAAAATCAGAACGGCACAGAGAAAGTTGTAAAAATTTTAACAAAGGTATTAATTTTTAAATGTTTCATCCAAATTAGGTTTTTAATAATCTTGGTGAACATAGACATGAAAAAAAATACCACCATTAAGACTCAAGCAACAAAGACTGGTAGAAGTCTATACTATCTCAATTCATAGTTTCAATTTTTCTTGTAACCATATTAAAAAGAAAGAAACAGATGAAATCAATTCGACAGTACATGTTGTTACTTCACCATATGAGCCATATAAAAAATGTATAGGGCTGGAATAATGGCTCAACTAGTAGAGGTTGACCACCAAACCTAACTTTCTGAGTTTAGTTCTCAAGACCTACATGGCAGGAGGAGAGAACCTACTCCTGCAAGATGTCCTCTGACCTGTACCCACCCACCAAGGCATTCAAAGTTCAAGATTGAGCATGTGCATTTACACATAAAAAAATAATAACAAATGTAATGTTTTAAAGAATGAGGTACTTTACATTTTGCTTTAGGTGAAATCTGGTATGCATTTTATACTAACAACATATCTCATTTTCAGAATACTACACCCAAAAGGGGTGTTTCAGTGCTAATGAATCTAAATCTGTAGCATACAGGATATTTTCCTTTCTTTTTTCTTTATGAGACAAGGTTTCAGTTAGTACAGGACGATGACAACCTTGAACATCTAACCCTTCTGCCTTTACTTCCTAAGAGCTGAGATTGCCGATGTGCGCCACTATTGATGAAGTGCTGGGAATCGAACCCAAAGATCCATGCATGCTAAGCAACTGCTATGTCGAGCTACACCCTGAATCCCACATACAGGATCTTAGTAAGATCCTGAAGAAACAGGTAGGTTACCAAATGAAGAGAACCAAGAGAAAGGTGAAGAAGTAAAGAAGAAACAACCAAGATATCCGAAACATCCTTTTTTGGTGTGGCGGTCTGAAAAAGAGGTATGTTGTTAGTCAGTTGGTTGCTCCACAGGGGCAAGATAAAGCTGGGGGCTTGGACTTGGAGCATGAGAAAGGAGTTATATAATAGGAAATGAACCAATGACAAAGACTAAAAATTGCACCGTATTCCCTAGAAAAATAAAGTCTGTCACCAAAACAAAGCTGACTGGTTAGTTTTTGAAGGGGGTGGGCACATAAACTTAGAGCAGGAGTGAGCAAGGTCACACGTTCTGCTTTTCAGCACCAGAATCTTAATGTGTCAGGTAACCCCGAGCTGTCCCTGCTCTATAAATCAGACAAATCCTAAGGTACTCAGGAATCCAGTAGGAATCCCAAATGATAATTTATTGATGAACCGGGGTACACATTTCCAGAGATTTACACCCCCTTTTCGAATCATTTCTTTACTAATCTTAAAGTTCTTTGTAAAACTCGAAGAGCACACCAAAGTGGGTAAGTATAAAATCAAAATGGAATTGGGGCTCTCCTAGGAGCAATCACTCAGACTCGTCCACTGTAGAACTATGTCCCTTTGTGACAGGCCTGGGACACAGGCCATGTGGTCCTTTGGTCCCATCAGTGATACACTGACAGTTACTGCCTAATGAATTTATTATTCACTTCATACCAGAGGTTCCTGGGGGTTCACAGACATATTTTGGGTTTTATTGGGGGGTGTTGTTTTGTTTGATCTACCTGTTGAGCTCAGTCTGGCCTTGAAGCCATGACCCTTCTGTCTCAGCCTTGCAAGTACTGGAATTACAGGAATGTGCCATCACATCTGGCCTACAAAAATGTTTTTGCTAAGTTGTTTTGAGCTTGCAGTCATTTCTGACACCTCTTTAGGAAAATCTGTTGATACCAGATCCACATTCACCAGAGACAATGTTGATAAAATTCTTTCCTTGAGAGAGAGAGATAAATGACATCTACCTGTTCTCTTAAAGTCCCAAAGGCACCCTGAGGTATTCCACTGACGTTCGATCTGGAGAAGAAATGAGTTCATTGGATTTACTTACCCAACGGTGGGTAAGAGGTCATGGACAGAAGTACGAGTGGCTTTAAGTCAACCACACTAGGAGACCTGCACCCAGTGTGGATGGTGACCCCACCCCTACTCCCAACCCATGTGCACAAAATTGGAGTTCTTTCTCTAGTCCTTCTAGGACTCTATACCATAGCTCCTCCTTGAGACCATGTGCATTTAGGGCAAATTGCATACAACTGATCAGAAGGAGAGTCATCAGTAGTCAACAAGCACAGGTGTGGTGATCTGCAGGTGGTCATCAGCTGGACCTCTGGAGATGGTGGCAGTTTGGCTTGGGGTTAAGTCCTATACAACAGACATGCTGAGCTGAAGGGGTCCTGCTGCTTTACACCAATGACCAGCTGCCCTCAGGTTGGCTGTCATACCTGATTTCCTGGTGCTTGTGAGTGAGAGTCCAGCTATGTGGAGTCTGGAACCCATGCTGGCTTCCAACTCTCCTGCTGAAGAGAATTTGAGCTACAGAATGAGTGATAGAGTTTATGCATTTTGATTGTTATGAGTCAAGAATACAGTCAATATCATCTGTTAGTTATGAATTATGACCTGTAGGATGGGTTATGTATGATAAAAGATATTTGTAAAATGATCGACTATGAAGTTCTTTAGAATTTCTCAGGTTATTTCCTTTCCAAGTTATAGAGAATCTGTTTATATTTCCTTATATATTCATATAGTCATACAAAGCAAGAAAACAAGAAAAAATGTATTGAAAAGTATATGAAATTTTAATTTTACATTTTTGTAAGCGGAGGCTGCTTGTTCATTTCCCTGCCGCCCACACCCGAAATAATCACACAGAAAGTATGTTAATTGCAATACTGTTTGGCTAGTAACTTAAGCATATTGCTAGCTAGCTCTTATATCTTAAATTAACTCATTTCTATTATTCTATATTTTACCACGAGGTTCCTGGTTTACCAGTAAGGTTCCAACTGTTGGCTTGCATCTTTCTCCTCTAGTAGCTACATGGCATCTCACCAACTCCACCTATTCTCTCTCTCTCTCTCTCTCTCTCTCTCTCTCCCCTCTCTCTCTCTCACTATATATATATATATAATCTTTTCCAGCCTGGCTATATTCTGCTACACCATTGACCAAAAGTAGCTTCTTTATTAACCAATGGTCTTCACAGCATACAGAGGGGAATCCCACATCACATTTTGATTGAAATGATATAATATAGCAAAATTTTATGTAAGAATACCCCCCTACCTACTAGACATATCAAAGTTTTGCTATCTACCACTTGCTACATCTAAAAGCTTAAATTCTAAGCAATAAAAACTAAATGCTCCTAACTCTTTGGTCTCAGTTCATATGAGGAATAGGAGTACACAAATAAATCACGCAAATTTACATTACAGGATTTTCAAATTTGCGTGTATATGTGCGACATGTGTGTGCTTCTATGTCCTAGTGCTTGTGGAGGCCAGCGGGGATGTCAGCTGTCTCTTCTATCACACTCCACCTTATTCCTCTGAGACCGCACATTTGACTAAGCCTGGAGCTAGGCTGATGGTCAGCAAATCCCAGCCATCTTCCTGTCTCTAGTGCACACAGTGCTATGATTAGAATCCTGCATGCAGCCATGCTGGGCCTTTTTCATTAGTGGCACAGATAGGAACTCAGATGGTCATGCTTGCAAAGCAAGCATTTTTACCCACAGAACCACCTCCTTACCCCCTTGTTGTATTATTTCTAAACTGTTGCCCAACAGTCTCCCCTCTGTTCCTTTTCTCTGGGTTATTAAAACAAGCAGTAAAATTTATCTTTGTTTAGTCCATTCAAACCACAGTAGATTTATTAATGCTCATCCAAAATGGGCAGCATTAAAACAGAAGAAAATCATATTTACTACTGACTCTTTAAATAAAGAAATAGGCCTTGGCTAATCTACAGTTGACTGTAGATAGCTTGATAAAGCTGGTAGTTCAGACTTCTCTGTTTTCCCCAGTGTTCTTGAACTTGGTCCTCAGCTCCTCTTGCCCTCTGCTCCCACCCTTCCTTAGACAGGCTCTACTTTCCCACACTCCAGAGTATCAATTCACAGCCTCTCTAGTCCTTTTACTGTTGTCCAAAGGTTCCCCCAATCTCCACTTGCTTGAGATACCCCAACTCAAATTTGACATCTTTATTACTGCCCTCCTGAGGTAATATGCTGGCCCTATTACCTCTCAGTCCACAGCAGCAGGTAGCTGAGGTGCCAGGGGTTAGGGAGAAACAGAAAGTCCCGTTGGCTGCAGATATGAAAAGTGGAGTTGTAAATTGAGTACAAAAAAATGTGTCTCCAAGAAAATATTACAAATCTAGATAGGAAATGTGTCAATCAAGAATTCAAACTATTTAATTCCCTTCTGTTTGAGCTGCTATAACAAAGCAGCACAGACTGAGTAAGTTAAGTAACAGAAATATATTTCTCAGAGTTCTGGAGTCTGGGAACTCCGAAATGAAGGTGCCAGTGTGCTCTGTTCCCAGCAAAGCCTGACTTCTTGATTATGAGATGGACCCCAGCTTGACAAGGAAGTGATCATTTTTCTGGTGTCTATAATCTATAGACATTAATCCTGTTCGTGAAGGTGCTACCTTCATGACCTAATTTCCTAACAATCTCACCTCCAAATACTACCACTTGGGAATTTAGCGCATGAACATGAACTGGGAGTGGGGCGTGCATTCAGTTCTTTTTAGTGGCTATGCATGCCAGAGCAACCAGCGGGCAGACACATCCCAGGATTTCACTGTTGAATCACTTCTTAGCTCTATCCACACATAAGGCCTATGGTTATTTCTCTCCCAAGTTTCCACATTCACCCAGTCCTCAATAAAACAAAAGAACAATAAAACACAGCATCAACATTTTTCAGGTTATCTTTGTGCACCATCTTGTCCCCTGTCCCACCACTTCTCTATTTAAAACCTAATGAATGAAGTTATTCGACTAATTTTTTCAAAAGATCTTCACTTTATTGTACTCCTAGCTAAGCGTCCTTTTTTGAGTTCTTCTTTAAGAATAAAGTTTAAACTCTTCAGGATTAAAAACGAAGGCTTTTCGTGTGCCAGAAAGATCGGGGCTGGTGTGGACTGGGCTGGGAAGACAACTGAGACATCACCCAGGGATGCTTTTCGTGTCTCTTTCAAGTTGACAAGGACTCAAGTACCACACAGGCTCTGCAAGGACACATGCCATGCCTGAAATGGCTAAATCGCTCTGTCTGAGAGGTCCCGTCAACTCCCCTGCCTCTTGTTCTTAAGTGAGATTGTAGGGATCCTAGAACTGGAGCCCAAAGACGTTCTGTTTCATTCTAGGAAAACCCATTAGGGAGGAACAAGACCAATAGGAAACAGGGAGTTATTTAATGGCTTTAAACAGTGGCACATCCATCCCAATTCGACTTAGGTTATGTGATCACTGTGCAACATAGATTCAGACTGGAGAGGAGCTACCAAACAATGATGCAGGAAGGAATAGGCAACAGGGAACTGCAACCCTGGGCAGATAAGGTGGCTGTAAATGGCCCTAGTAGAGATAAGCAGACAGATATGAGATCTGAGGTTAAACTAACAGAACTGAGTGAGGATCAAATGTGGAGGACAAGACTGAAGAGACAGTCTAGAAAGACTCCAGGGTTTCTAGGTGTTAAATAAGATCGATAGGGACATCAGTCACAGGGAGAGAGAAGCTTAGAGGAAAGTTAAGCTTCCGGCCAGTAGGTAGAACAAGAGTTTAATCTGGGGCAGAATAATGAATGTAAAATAATGTAGAAGTCACCCCAGTGATCATGAGTCTGGGCATCCATGCTCTATGCCATTTGTGTGAATGAGCCTAGTATTTTGCTTTTAGAACAAGACCGAAGTGATAGGATGGCGTCTCTGAGATCAGGTTGCAAAGAGCCTGGCCCTTTCATCTCCTCTTCCTTCCCTTTCTTCCTTCTTCCTCATTCCTCTCAGTAGACTCACTCTAGGGTGAGCAAGCAGCCATACTGGAAGTTCCCTTCCATCAAGGATTCCCCGCAAGGGACTGGTATCTCTAAACAACAGTTGGTGAGGACCTGAGCCACATGAGGAAAATTTGAAGTGGATTGTTCTTCCATCTGAGCCTTGAGATGCTGGCAGCCCTACTGATACCTGTACTGCAGCTCCCCAAAATTTATGGGACTCAGGCAGAGACTCAGTTCTACCATATCTAGATTCCTGATTCAAAGAAACTATGCAGTCTAGACATACATATCTGGGTTGTTAAATGTTAAGTTTTGAGAAAAATTTGTTACAAAATAATAGATAAGGCAGAATATATATATATATTCATATATGTGTGAAATTTGTGAGCATTGGAAGAGAAAGTATGAAGTGAGGAAGGGGAGATTATGGAAACGGGTCAGAAAGCTTTCTTAATTGGCCAAGCAGAGATAGCTGAGTACACAAAGGAGAGAAAGAGCAGCAAAGACAGAAAGACTCATGCCAACAGAAAACAGTGTTTCAAAGAACCAAGAACATTCTAGTAAGGAAAGCAATGAAACACCGGCTTTGGTATAAAAGTGATTCTGAGTTCCAGCCAAAGCATCCTGTAGGACTAAGGCAGGCAGATTTCTGTGAGTTCGAGGCCAGCCTGGTCTACAAGAGCTAGTTCCAGGACAGGCTCCAACAAAAGCTACAGAGAAACCCTGTCTCAAAAAACCAAAAAAAACAAAACCCAAAGTACAGAGAGTTCAGTGTAAATGTCTTTCCAGTAAACATTAGAAGGGAAATCAAGCAGTATGTGAGGTAAGTTGTTTGTGTTTCTTTGTCTTGAAAGAGCTGAGATTATCAGACTAACGGGGGATAGGCATATAGGAAAGAGGTTTTCAAGTGACGGAAAAGTCATTGTTCAAGGGAAGAAGCAACGAAGAGAAAACATAAGAGTCCTGGAAGTCAGAAGGGGATCTCTCCTAAATGAGAGAATTCCCAACCTGCCAGGAGGCTAAAAGGGTTCCCAAGCAAAAACCCATCCTCCCTCTTGCTCTCGCACAACATGAGGAGGCCATCTGCTCTGAGGAAGAAGGTGGAACGGTTTCAGGTTTGAGGAAAAGAGAAAGGTTTGAGGCAGTCACACAGGAAAGGAGACAGAAACCACAAGATTTCTGTTCCGTTTGAGAACCTGTGCACACTCGGTGACCTGGAAGGGAGAGTGAAATCAATCTGCCCTGTGGCTTGGCTGCCTGGATACAGGCCCAGGGAAACAGTCGGATCCATCTAGCTTCAGAGTTTAGACAAATGGAAGCAATAACACGTAAATCTAGGGCAGTACGGGTGGCGTATAGAAGGGAGTGTGGAATCCTGTCTAGTAAGTCCATGTTGGAAGTCGGAAGGAGGACGGTGGGTGTTTGGGAGACAACGGAGAACAGATGATGTGTCAATGCAACCAAAGTAGTGGTGGACGCACCATCATTAAACCACTGGCTGGATCAGAGCCAAACAAACAAGTGCTCAGATTTAGAAATCTGCAATTGTTTTGTAGATAACAGCAGTGTCCTTGGCATTTCTGAGTGAGTTGCTGGCTGAAACCACCCAAAGGTGAAAGAAAGGAGGGACGGAGGGAGGGAGGGAGGGAGGGACGGAGGGAGGGAGGGAAAGAAAGAAAGAGAAAGAAAGAAAGAAAGAAAGAAAGAAAGAAAGAAAG
>LOJH01052968.1:4757-17019 GCA_001685095.1 Ellobius talpinus
GGACCTCTGGAAGAGCAGCCAGTGCTCTTAACTTCTGAGCCATCTCTCCAGCCCGATGTTCACTGTTCTTTCATGTTGAATATCTACTATGAGTAAGTCATTGTGTTCAGAATTAGAAATTATTAAACATAGTCAATTAGCTCTGGTGGGTTTTTTTTTGTTTATTTGGTTTTGGTTTTTTGTTTTGTTTTGTTTGTTTTGTTTTGTTTTATTTTGAGGAAGGAACAGAGTGGAAAACAAGACATGTGTCTACACTAGTTAGGAGTCCTAACCAGGTTGTGAAGTCATCCTTCAACACAGCGTAAACAATTCAGGGTGCAAAATAAGGCCCTGTGTGGTTGAAGGCTAATCTCCAAGGAGAGACAGAAATGCTAAGAGCAGAAAAATGTTTTAATTCCTGTGAAATAATCTTGTTAGTATATACACACATGCATGCACACACAGAGTGAATATTGATTATTACCTTGATCATTCGAAGCCGTTTCCTAGAGGCTGTGAAAGTTGTGCCTAGGATGTTATACACGGGGTCATCTATCCCAAGTGGAATCACAGGGCAAGCTCCAGGAGAAGGGCCTCCAGAGGGTAAAGATACCAGAGTTCCAAGCACACAGGAGCTGTTACTGTGGTGGCAGAGGGCATGACATCACTGGTGGGTGGGAGAGCTCCTCACCACTGCTCTCTTGGTCCGGAGTAAGCCAGTAAAATAACTACCAGAAGACCTTCAACCTACACCTGAGCGAGGGAAGGAATTGGTGGAGCTGATAGAGCAAACGTGTGCATGACTATGAGAGGCTTGGGCAAGAGCCCAGGTGACATTTTAGTATTATCATCAAGAATAAAGTCAGAGTTTGTGGTTAGGAGTGAGGATAGAAAAATTATCTAGAAAACAAGTATTAAAAACCAAATGCAGAAAAATCCTGGGTGAAAATAAACCAGGGGCCCTGCTCTCAAGTGGTATAAAACCCAATGGGAAGAAAATATAGAATTCACTTTAATAAACTGAAATTTGTGTATTTATGTGAATATCGTCTCAGCTAAGGTAGCAGTGTAAAAGCTAAAACAAGGAGGTCTCCTGGGAGGGGGAGGGGAAGTTCATGGAGAAGTGGGATTGAAGTTGGGAACTGGGGGATGTAGGGGCTTGCAATGCAGGTTCACAGTGGCATCCTGGACTGATGATAACCCTGTAACAGTAGTGAATTTAAAAAGACAGCTCAGGAAGTCGTAAAGGATGCACCACCATCGAAGCCCAACGTAAGAACTACCAGCTAGGGAAGATAATGCCGCGGAAGCACGGGGGTGAAAAGCCACAGCTTGCTGAAATAGCGGCAGACAATCGACTGGGCTAGAAGTTAAGGTGCGTGGGAAAAGTGGATACTACTGAGAGGTAAATATAGACTAGGTCAGGGTGAATGCATGCCAGTCTGTAGCTCGTCACTGTTTAGCAGAAGTCCGTCGAGAATAGATCATTCCTGGGGATCTGCTCTCTGGAAACCTACGGAGCATCTCAAATACCCATTCGTTGCTTTCCCGTGGTTGCTGGATTTCAGTAAGGACACGTGTCTTACAGCAGTGCTTCGAAACCTTTTAACCAGAAGCCTGCATTTTAAGACGGCGATGGCCGGGTGGTGTGCTGAGGTTACCAAGAGAAACTACTTGAGGTTAGAAGCAGTGAAGTGGGGTTCTGGCTACTTCCTCCCACACGATACCCAAGAGTATGTAGTGATTAAACGTCTTCCTATTGTCCTCCGTTCTGGTGAACTTGAACCCAACCACTGAAGGTTCCTAAGCAAAGGAACGCAGTTATCAGAGAGCAGTGAGAGGGGCAGTTCAGGCAGCAATATGGGACAGGAGACGACCAATCCGGCAGCAGCTGCCCAGAAGAATGCAGAGGCGCCCGCTCTAAAGCCTTGCCGAGTGGTGCTGATGGAGAGGCTAGTGCAGGGTTGGGGTGGGGGGATGTTAAAAATCTTCACAGGAACAAAAGATCTGGCATCGATGAGGGCTGGGGAATGTCCGCAGAACTGGGACTCAGGGATAGCCTCTGGGGTAGCAGAAGGAATTGGGGGACCTGGAGGCCATTCCTTCCTGCACAGCTTGTGGGAAGATTTAGCTCACTAGCATATACAAACTAACTGACAGGATCATTTGAAAGGCAAATGTAACCAGGCGTGGTGGATATCAAGTGTCTGGCAAGTAGCAGCAGGAAGACCAGGAAGGAGTTCAGGGTCACCCTCAGCTCCATAATAATTTAAAAGCCAGCCTGGGCTGACTGCATGAGACCTTGTGTCAAAAATCAAAAACCGGAAGGGAGAGATGGGGGAGAAGAGGGAGGAAAGGGGGGTGAGAGATAGAGAAATCTTCTATATAAGAAGAGCTAGATGCTGCAAACTTTATTTAATCCAATGAACGGTGACTTGATAACTAGTAATATTATTTAGGATGTCACAAATTCACTAAAACACCAAACCCACGCCAACCCCCCCAACTCAGTTGTTTTCCTTTTTAGTGTTTAATGTCTTCTGTAGTTGTATAAAAAGCAACTATGAACACTGGGGTTTTATTTTCCTCCCTTCATCATCATATTTTTGTTTTATCTGATCAAAAGGGTGTGGTTCTCCATCCACAGTAACCACGAAGGCACCCGACAAAGAGCAACCCTGGGTGGGAAAGCCTTTTAAGTGTGCAGCAGTGCGTACCAGTCAGAAGATGGTACCCAGTGACCTCGCACTTGGCAAGGTGAATCTTAGTAACCTGATGTAAAGGACGTTCACCAGGACTTCTCCTGCACCTTTCTCGGTTATTCACATAGAGACATTTTTTTCCTTAAATAAAAGTCTTAAAGGGATTTTATACCTCGTTTCTCTTTTATTTTCTAAAAGAGTGTTTCACATAAATTTTTACCACAAATGAGTACTTTGAATGTCAAACGGATTTTTCTCTTCTACTAAAATTCCAGCGCAGTCAGCGCTTCTTGCGCTCTGCTAGTCGAGAAGGCAGAGACCCTGGATGTCCCATACCTCAGGAGGGGAGGCTGACCACAGTGGCTCTGGCCCTAGTGCGTGGCTGTTATCTGTTACGAGCAGCTGTTATATGTTGTTTGGTGCACAATTCGTCTGAAGACAGAAAAAACAAAACACACGGGAAGGCATTGCTGCTCCTGTCAGAAAAGAGAAAGAACTTGATCTATTAAGCACCTCACAAGAGTGGAAAACCAAGACCGGAAAGCTGAGCGGTGATTCCTACGCCGCTTCACAGCAGGAAGGAAGCCCCGCCCTCAGAGACACAGGAAAACAGCACTAGATGGGCTCTCCTGCACGAAATGCCCCCAGTGCAGAAATTTGCATAGACATACAGTGCTGCTGGGAAGATAGCTCAGTAGTAGAGTGTTTGCTTAGAGGCCTAGAGCTCTAGGTTCAAACTCCAGTATTGCAACAAACCAACAAACAAGCACCCTCATTGCGTATAGCCACCTCCTTCTCTCCTCAATGCTGTGGGGTGTCCGGAGAATTACAGCCATCCTGGGTGAGTGATGACCTCCTATAGCTCTCCACATAGCAGGTGTGCAGGGCACTTGCAATCAAAGTCCCCAGAGCATGAATCCTGCCAGAAAAGGGGATCTGAGAAATGTGCCGACTTTATACTCTAACACTGACCTAACTGCTACCTCTAGCCCTGGATTTTCCAAATTAGCCAATGTTATGCCATAGCTGCAAATTTTCCTTTCATTTCATGTAGTCATAGTTTGAGAACCAAGGACATTTTATATAGGTTTAGGTTTATCTAAACGAATGTTCATCAGAATGCGTGCATTCCTATACTGACTTTATTACGAGTGTCGGTTATTAGTAGATAGACATTCATAAATAAGGAGCATTGAACAAGGAATTATACAAGACGTACTAGTATACTATAATGTTTTAAGATCAAATCAAAATCCCATTGTTATGGGAGAAGGAACGTGCTAGGGCAGTAGAGTATTTGCCTAGCATTCACAAAACCCCAAGTTTTACTCCCCAAGACCACATAAATCTGGTGTGGTGGTGCATGCCTGCAATCCAACATTTGAAAAGTGGAGACAGGAGATTCAGGGGTTCAAGGCCGTCCTAGGTTATATAATTTCATGGCAAACGGAGCTCAGACTTGGTTCCTACACTCACCCATGTGTGATCTTAATTACAGCATGACCTAAAAGCCGAACAGACATTACAATCTCTACTATAGACATGTGACTTTTGAAAGATGCTAGATTTGATTTCCTGAAGTTCCCATATTGGGGCCTTCTATATGAAGATACTGATGACATTAGAGATGGAATGTAATCATCAAGATGAAAACCTAGAAATGCAGCATGTGCCGTGGCCCTTTCCTGGCTAATCATGTAGCGCCCATGCCTCACCTCACCCAGAAACACCAGTGTTCTCTGTTCCTGTTTGGAGCTGGTGAATGTACCGATTGCATTCATCACAGTCATCTTTCTGTTGGGTAACTCTATGATCTGTGATCGTGACAAAATCTGGGGAAAGGATGACCAAGAAGGAATTGAAAATCTGCAATTAGCCACCGAGCTCTTGCTTCTGTCAGCCGTGAGAATCTTCTTTCTGAATGTTGCTAAATTCACTACTGTAAACAAACACAAGCTCATAAGGACGTTGAGCTTTAGCAGAAACTTTCAATGTTCTAACATTGCATGTTTAGTGGTATATTTGTGAGCTAAGTTGTTCCCGTTTCACAAGCGTAAGACAATGTGTTTTTTTTTTTTGCTTTGACCTTTGCACAGGAAACACACCTACAGTGTTTTGGCTTACAGTTATGCCTTAGCAGTAGGAATATGAAAACTGTCAGGAAATGATTCTGGACCATACAATAATTGGGTTTTACTTTCCCTAATCCTGATTCATTCATTTGACAAATGGATGCCAAGCAGTTACTATGCACCATGCTCTATTCTGTTTGTAAAGTCTACTTTATAACTACTATGCATGCCCTGGAAGACAGCGTAGACAAGGAAATCAAAGAGTAGAGATTCTGAGTTATAGCTTAAAATTTCCCATCCAAGGGACAGAAAGAGGCTGGGTACGTACGGGAGATGGCTGTCAAATCTGACAGCCTGAGTTTGATCCCCGGGACTCCTGTGGCAGAAAAAGAGCAACCGCAAGTTGACCTCTGACCTCTACATTTATGCCACAGCAACAAGTCTTTCCCTTTCCTCAAAAGTAATAAACATAAAAAACAATCTTAGTAGTTTGTTTTCGGTAGTGCAGTTATTCTGTCGGAAGTTTTACAAGCATCTCCTCTGTATGCTCCTGAAACAAAGTCTCTATGACCAGAGTTAGAATAACCACACTTTTACTGCAGTATGAGATAATTCTGCAAAGCAATAGCTGCAACATCATTGGAACCAAAGCCAATTTATTTCTATATGACTGGCAGGCTCCATTGTGTACTCAGCAGTCGCTCTCCAATTGAAAAGGCCATCTTTTAATAAAAGATGGGCAATGAATCATAGAAACAGGGGCAGACAGCCTTGGCCATTGATCTACGGGGGGGGGTTCTCAAGTTCTTTCAGCCTGAGTACACTTGCCAGGAGAACAGGACAATGTCATCCTAAAGCTCCTCTAAAGAACTGGAAAGATAAAATTTGATAAGGTAATTCAGGCAATAAATATTTGCCAAGTGTTTTATTCAGGAGAGGCAGATCCGAAGCAGAAGTGATGGTGTGAGTAGATTTGAACCTTTGGAGGCACCATTCTAGCTGCAGTTTGGTGAGTGACTGATAGCAAGTCGGGGAGTAGAAGGAAGGAAATCAACCCACAGACAGAGAGAAAAGTCAGGCCTTGTTGGAGCAGAGGAGTGAGAACAAGAAGAAATAAGAGGATCTGAGCATCAGTAAGAGATGTGAGAAAGGGCAGCCGGCTGGATGTAGGTGGTAAAATCAGGCAGAACTCTGCTTCCCAGAGCAGGTAGAGGCGCCTTTAGCTCGGAGAGGGAACACTAGAAACGCAGCAGGTCTTGTGGAATAGATAACATTCTAGATGGAAAGGCTGTGTCTGAGCCGCCTGCGGGCCCTCAAGAGGGCCCTCCAGGTAGTGATACACGACGTACATTAGAAATGCAGGTCTGGAGATAACAAAGAACATGGCAGGCAGCCGAATGCAGTGCTCTCTGCGATAGCTATTGTACAGCCCTCCATGCTGCTGAGCATCTCTCTGCTTACCTCACTCATTGGCAAACACCAGTTCAGGGACCATGCACAAGCTGTTTTAGGTATGAGCTTCAGTTGTCAACACGACACAACCTAGTGTCGTGCTATATTATTTGTATTTTGATGAATGAATCTTGCCTGAAAACCAGCAGCAAAGCTAAAGCCACTAGAGGTCAGGCAACGGTGACACACACCCTTAATCCCAGGATTTGGGAAACAGAGTCAGACGGATCTCTTTGAGTTCAAGGCTACCCTGGGCTACACAAGTTCAACGCAGAAACAAATTTGGGTGGTGGTAGTGGCCTACACCTTTAATACCAGTCCTAGGGAGAATACAAAATGGGAGTAGAGAGAGGCTTAGTCTGGTTAGCCTGCAGTCACCGAAAGACTTCTCTAGTGGTTTGGCTGCTTTTCTTTTCTGGTTTTCGGGTTGATATCTGTCTCTGGGTTTTTATTATGCTACAACCTAGAATAATCACCGGGGAAGAAAGCTTCCATAAGAGACTGTCTTCACTGAGTTGGCCTGAAGTCACATCTGTGGAGAACTTCTTAATTTGGTTAATTGATGTAGGAAAACCCCTTCCAGCCGGAGCAGCGCCGTTCCTCAGGCTGGAGATTTGGATCTGTGTAACAGTAGAAAAGTCAAGTTATACACAGTCAAGTACACAAGGAGCACGCGTGCATTCATTTCTTTCCTCTTCAAGCTCTTGCCGTTGAGACTTCCCTAACAATGGTGGGTTTGACTCGGAATTGTAAGACGGAATGAACCCCTTTCTCCCCTAAGGAGCTTTCCTCTGGTATTTCATCACGGCGACAGAAAGGAAACCCAGCAGTTCCGTGCACGGTAGTTCATCGTGCGGATCTGTTTTGCAGCAATTGGGACTACTTGAAAACCACCTTCGACCTTGCTCAGCGCACCCCTCCACCCCGCCCCCATCCCAGTTTTCCCAGTGCTTTTCAGAAAGTCTCTCTCTTGTTTCACTTCTAGTCATCCGTAACCAGAGAGATGGTTTGGATGTGGTTTGCCCCCACCCAAACTCGTATTGAAGCTTAATTCTTCAGTGCAATAGTTTCTGGGGTCAGGCTTTCACCAGGTAACTAGGTCATGGGGTGGAGGCATTTCCCTCAGAAATCAATTAATGTCGTTCAAGGGAGACTAGATTAGGTATTAAGAGATTAACGTGAGTCTTTGGGGACTGGGGCAGTTACCACGCGAGTGGTTTAGTACAAAGTAAACTTGCTGGCTTGATGCCTCACACTAAGAACTGCACAAAGTTCCCACCAGCAAAGTGGCTCGTACCAAATGGGGCCGATCAGATATGGAACTGAAAAGAGTATGAGCTGAACCAATCTTTGCCCTCATCGGTTACTCAGTCTGGGGCATTTGGTTGAGCAACGGAAAACAGACATAAGAGTTCTAACAGTTTGTATTTCAAAATCATACATCAAGTCTGCACTTAGCAGCCTTTCGGCGTTACTATCCAGGTGTTGAGTGTAATCTTGTTGGAATCTTGTAGAGCTACCTCCTCAATGTGGGGATGCGTTCAAGTCAGTGGAGACAGAAATATCCCCTACATACACCATGATTAGTGTGTTGTGTGTCAGTGTGGGCTGAGGCTACAGGGAACAGAAAGAGATCTGAGAGGACAAGAGACTAGAGAACATCACTTACTGAAGGATTTGAGAGTTAAGAACAAGGGCCTGAGGCAGGAGAAGAATTGGTTGAGGGAAGGGCTTCAGATCACGAGAGGTCTGGAGCTACAGGAATCCTTGTGGTATCTTTGTTAACCGCAGGAGCTTTCAAAGAGCTTTCTCTGAGGAGCTCTACAGTTTGGAAGGATGATGCTTACTTGTCTCATGGAGTATAGTGATATTTGTGTTTTAATAAATAAAGTTTGCCTAAAGATCAGAGGGCAAAGCTAGACCACCAGAGGTCAGGCAGTGATGACACACATGTTTAATCCCAGGATTTGAGAGACAGAGGCAAATGAATCTCTGTGAGTTCAAGGCCACCCTGGGTTACACAATATCAATCCAGAAACAAATCCAGGTGGCTGTGGTTCACACCTTTAATTCCAGTACCAGGGAGATGGAGACAGGAGTGATATGGTTGGGCAGAGACAGGAATATAAAAAGAAAGGGACAGGAATTCCCTAGAGTGTGGAGTCTGAGGTTGGTGGAGAACATTGCAGGATAGCCCCTGTATCTGAACTTTGGTAGAGGTAAGAGCTCTCTAGTGGCTTGGCTGTTTTGCCTTTCTGATCTTCAGTTTGAACCCCAATATCTGTCTCTGGGTTTTTAGTGTTAGTGGAACAATGGAGAACGAACTGGTAGAGGCCAGAGTGGCGGCTGAAAGGAATCCTCCAACAAAATTCCTGGGGAATGCGAAATTGCAGCCCTAAAAAACTCAGTGGTCACAAAACCCAAAGAAACAAAAGGCGTGAGAGCGGGAGAGGGACTTGTGGGAAGATGGGGGGCTTGGTGAGGTGAGGGTGACAGGGAGTGCAAGTGCCCCCCCCCGAATTACATACAAATATTAAATTGTCATAGAATTAAAATAAATAATAAAAACATGCAAAATAATACTAGTGAGATATAGTGGTTCCAAGGCCTAGGCTGGAGATACACTGAGGTGAGGAGGACAGAGGATGCATGGAGAGGCACCGAGCAGACATGATGAGGGACCAGAAACTATAAGGATGGAGAGAAAGGGGAGGAAGGAGGACCAGTCATAGTCATCCATGCCTCTTAAATGGGAAAGAGGTGGTGAACTCATCTTATTATCCTTCCATGGTAGTCCCTGGGATGCTTCATTGTTAGGAGGCCAAATTTTGTTCAATTTGAGTTACCTATCCCTGCTAAAATAAAGCAGGCAGAAACACAATATCTTTAAAGTTAAAATAGCATAATAAAGTTACAGCATTCTTTCATCATATGCTGTAACATATTGAGTTAGCGTTCAGAGAGAAAGAGCTTCACTCCCCACCTCTGAGATTCAGTTGATTCAAGGCCTAAATATATCTAGTTGTTCACACACTGGCCCTAGAGTGAACCAAAGCTTCCTATAGAACCAGCACACTGAAAACTACCATGGCTTGTCCCAATAATGCACAAGGAATTTTTTTCTGTTATAATAAAGCCTGTCTCTCCTTTATATTAAAAAATGTTTAATCTCTTGTTTGCTTGATTATTTGTGAACAACACTTTATGTTGCCCAGGATGGCCTTGAACTCCTGTTCCTCTTGCCTTCACCTCTCCACCGCTGGGATTCCAGGCATATGCCACCACATGCAACTCCCTAATCTCTTTTTAAATTATGTTACCCTGAGGTGCCTGCTTCAGTCAGCTAGTAATTCTGCCCCAGACAGGATATACTTCATCTGAAAACAAAAGGATGGTAAAGGAACTCGCGTAAGCTTATTTCTCTGAAATCATTTTAAGAAGCAATACAGATTCACCTTCTTTTCCTACAAACACAAGATTAGTTTTCAAACAAAGTCTGTGGAGAAAATGTACATAATTTTAAAAAAAACAGCATTTGAGCCTATATTTGCTAATATAGTATTTGAAAATTTGACAGGAGGAGAGAAAATTACCTCTGGGGAATTTTTATCTGAGTCTCTTGTTCAGCCAAGAGGAAGATGATGCAAACTCAGTCCAGTTCACAGTGTCCATCACGAATTCAGTTATTTTAAGAAGGACGTTGTCAGAGGTACAGAAAGTAAGAAGTTATTGTGTCGCTTTCTACACACACCATGCCTTCAGACTTGGTGGTTGTTTTCTTTTGTTTGAGATACACTCTCATTATGTAGATGAGGCTGACCTAAAACTCACAGAGATCCACCAGCCTTAGATTCTCGAATGGTGCGATTAAAGAAGTTGGATCAACATGCCAGGCAATGTCATAGTTTTTTATACAAAATAATTTTTTTTGCAATGAAGGTAGTATATGTTCCATGCCTTCATGTTCACCAATAGAGGCAGTTACTGCGTACCAGGCCACCGTTGATGCTGAAGGCATCTCAAGCACATTTCCCCTGTGTCGTCACTTTGATGAACTTGGTTTTTTTGTTTGTGTTTTGTTTTGTTATTGTGATTCGTTCAGGAAACTTAAAGCAAAAACCCTAACACACTTTACATTCATTAGCTGCAAATAGTTTCCTTTTAGAGTCATATTGCTTGTTCTGGGTTACAGGGGAATAAAGAAAGTTATGTTTGCTGAATGTAACCAACAGTTAGCCCACACCTTTGGTACCAAGAAGTTAAAGAACCGTTTCTAATGCAGGGACTGGGACTGTTTTGTGCATCTTGCCTAGTGCTTGGCATTGTCAGCAGAGGATCTGAGGCGAGGAAAGTCACATACTCTTAGGATATTCTTTCATAAATTGTATTTCTTACTTTGTGTGTGCCCACAGTTCGGGGGTGAAGCACATGCCCTGGTGTGCCTGCAGAGGTCAGAGAGCTGCTTTGTGGAATTAGTTCTCTCCTTGCATTTTCACGTGAGTTCCAGGAATTAAACTCCGTCACTGCACTTACTCAGCAAACACCTTTACAGACTGAGCTGTGTCACTGGCTCCAGGGCATCTCTTCTAAAGAAATATCTGAGAATCAAGATGATTCTCTTCATTTTGGTCTTTCTACTAGCTTAAATCCTCTACGTATCTTTGGGTAAGATAATAGCTGGAGTTCATAGCAGAAATTTGATATTAAAACATGGAAAAGGGTTTCTGGAGTCAAATAAGTAGTAGAACATTCGGACACACTGTAAGATAATGGTAATAGTTTTGTCATAATTTTACAAATATTTAATAAAGTTTAAGTTTCTTTCAATGCTTAAAGTAAACACAATATCACAACCAGCTTGCTCTTATAAGCTGAGCTGTATTTACTTGGAATTAGCCACTTTCTTATCTCAGAAACTATATCTGGAATGGGGTTGGCTTGTAAGGTTGCAATAAACATTCATCAAATGAATAAATGAGTGAAACTGGAGGGAGAATTCTTCAACAAGAAAGAGATTTGAGGGAACTAGCTAAAAAGAAGGGAATTAAATTCACAACAAAGATCAATGATTGTCCAGAATGGGGAACACTGAAAGTGTGTGTGGATGGGACTATGGGCTTGGAAGACTGCGTTCTTGTGGTTATATAATGCCATGTATTATCATGTTCAATACAGTAATCAAAGCAAAGAAATGGATAAAAAATGTTTGCAGACTCAAACTACTACTTGTAAATATGTCATCATTAATGAATACATATGTAAATAAATAAAAATTAGTTTCACAGAAGTATCAAAGACCTACAAAATAACTATATATTCCTGCTGAGAGACATAAGGAAGAATGGCATAGTGGAGAGGCAACCACACATTGAATAACAAACCCTGAAATCAAAAGTCAAACAACCTACCGCCCACCTCTTAGAATGTCCAACTTCTAAGCACTGGCACCACCAAATGATGATGTGGGCGTGGAGTGACAGCTCTCAGTCATCACGGTACTGAATGCAAAACCACAGAGCATGCTTGGGAGATAGCCTGCCAAGGTAGCAGACAGAAATGAGCATACATGTAATACGACTGAGGAATTGTACTTCTCAGTATTTTCCCAAAGGGGAGACTTGAAAAGTTACGGCCACACATAAACCTGCACGCAGATGCTTATAATAGCTTTATTAACAATTACCAACACTTGGAGAAAGTCATAGTGTTACACAGTAGACAAACAGACGAGTGGTAACATATCCCAATAATAGAATAAATTATTTGGGGTTAAAAATGAGTCTTGAGAATACATAGAGGAAGAATTAATATACTAACTGAAGGATGCCAATCTGAAAAGGCTACATTTGTCTAATTCTGACTATATGATGTTCTGGGAAAAGAGAAGCTACGATGATAACTGATGTTAAAAATCTGTCAGAGCAGCCGCGGTGGACAGGCGGCAGTGAGTTCCCGACAGAGCAGAGTCCCAGCGCCGAGCAGCGGGTGCGTGGGTGGGAAAGGCATGTGGGCAGACACATTGTATGAAATAGAATTGGATATTTATTACTTAAAGAA
>LOJH01052969.1:0-11882 GCA_001685095.1 Ellobius talpinus
GTTTGACAGCTGAGAGGCTTTGTCAGTTTAAAAGGACAACCTCACCAAACAAATTTCAACAAAACACAAATACAAGACCTGCAAGTTATAAAGGTGTGAGAACAAATACCAGTTATCAAATTTCTCTTCCACGCTGCCTTCCATAGTCTTAAAAATACTTTTCATCGTGCAAAAACATGTCACAATCATTCTGCTGCTGTCCAAAACTTCTGTTTTCACAAACCCAAAGAATTCTTGTGAGTTCCAGGGAGCTGAATTGAAGGATCCACCTTAAACAGGTCACCCCTCTCAATTCCCTGGTCCTAATTTTTTTTTCTAAACTTAACTTTGTTCTCTGTTCTGCCAATACCTTAAACAGGTATAAGAGACACCAGACATGACCATACCACAAACACCAGACAGGAACAAAGAGATCAGCTACCCCAGGATGTGACCAGCACCCAGCTTTCTCAGGTCCCCCCCAAGGCAACACCCACAAATAAGCAGGAAGCAGTCTTAAGAATCTGCCACCCCAATTCCTTTAACCTGCTATGCCTAAACTCCTGCCTTTTTATTACAAAAAAGAGATGGGAATGTAATGGTCTGTCCTGTCCCTTTAAGATACAAGCCCCCCACTTCCTCTCTCACCCACCACCAAGGCAGGCAGATCTTCCATCCTGCCTGCAGCCTGAGTCCTTTCCTTTCCCTCTCTCTCTCTTTCTCTCTCTCTTTCTCTCTCTGCCTCTCTCTCTCTCTTCTCCCCTTCTCCCCTTTCCCCACCATGACCCACTAAATAAATATCCAACCTCACTCTGCATGGCATGCCTATCTATGTCTCTGTCTCTTGCCCATGGCATGACTCTATGCCTAGGACCAGTGCCTTTGGAGACCTGCTGCATGGTCTCATGGCTTGCCCATCTGTCTGTCTCTCCTCGAGAGACTGGCTGCCCCATCGAGGTCTCTCACCCACCACGTGGTTCCCTGCCTGGGACTTGCTGTCCCTCGTAGCCCACTGCAGCCACTTGGGGAAATGTGCCATCCCTGACTGGGACTGACTGCTCTCAGGACCCGCTGCCCGCTGCAGACACTCAGGGACCTGCAGCATTTAATTAAACCATAACACCCAAGACACACACCAGGACCTAGAATAGTACCAGGAATTGGAACATTTCACAAACTACTCAGTCAGTGGGGGAGTGCACAAATGAAGGAAAGATGTCATCTGTCCCAAGGGCAGGTGCTTCTTACAATACCTTTCTGTTTTCCTCACTGAATTATTGGGAGATTTCTTTATCTCTATTTTCTATCTCTTGGCACAGGACTTGGCACAGAAACACATCCTTTAGTTCTTCATATTTGAATTAAGTTACAAAACAAACTATATTGGAACATACTGAAAGTGCCTACTGGTTCTCCCAAAGATTATATTTACTTGTATTTCACTGTTCCCTGGTTTCAACAACCTTATTCAAAGTCATTGCCTAAAAGGAAGTACTCAACCCTTGGGTAAACCAAATCCAGGAATCAGTTTACAAATGAACAACTGCCTCAAAACCTGGTGTATGGAAGTTGATTCAATGTTTAAGGAATTTACATGATAAAAATTCTGACCATCCTTGTTGCCAGTAATATTAAAATGCTTGTGGCACTTTGTATTCTACAAGGGATTCCTCAAGTCTTAGCAGGTTTTCCCCAGAGCTCTTTTGAAGTCGTTTGTCTCTAGAGTATTTGGGTGAATTTAAAGTGTGCCTACCAGGACTTTTCAAATGGTATGCTTCAAATAGAAATAATAGATTTCCTCAGAGGAAGCTTACTGGTTCCATTTTTAATTTTTTTGTAAACCATATATTTACATTATGATTCATAACAGTAGCAAAACTACAGTTGTGAAGTAACAATGGAATAATTTTATGATTGGGGATCACCAACATGAGAAACTGTATTAAAGGGTCACAGCATTAGGAAGATTGAGAACTACTGGGGTTAAGAGGTGGTTCAGTATCTAAAACTGCTTAATGCTTAATGAACCAGAGGATCCAGGTTCAGTTTCCAGCAGCCAAATCTGGAAACTCACAGCCCCTGTAACTCCAGTTCCAGGGGGATCTGATATTTCTGGTTTCCACAGGTACCTGCACTCATGTGTACATACAAGCAAATTTATACACACATATATAAAATTAAAAATAGCAAAAATAAATCTTAAAAATTAGGAGATAGATGAGATGTCAGGTTTGACTGTGAAAATATGGACCTGGTACACATTTCACTGCATGGGTGACTTGTGTCCATACAGAAATCCTGGCCCCAAGACAGAATCTGACTGATAACATACCAGGAAGTATACCCTTGGCCACTGAAGACCCTGTTAGTCAAACTATCAGGTGGTATTATATACTTCTGCACACATTACTGGGGACTTGAAAGTAGGACACACTTGTACCCACTGTGATGTTCTTTCTCTTGCACAATAAGTTTAGAAAGGTTTTATCCTGGTATATAGGTTGTCTCTGTTTCACTGACTTTTTTGTGTTGTGTGGACATGTATCATGGCATACATGGAAGGTCAGAAGGCAACTTGTAGGAATCACTTCTCTTTTTCTACCTTGTGAGTCCCAGGGATTGGGCTCAGATCATTAGAAGAGGCCACCTGAACTCAGATCATCATCAGTAGTGGAGGTAAGTGCCTTACTCACTTAGCCATCTTACAGCACCTATCTCATTGACTTTTGAGAAACCTTTTCTCAATATAATGGCTTAAGAGTGTTAATCTATGTGTTATAGTTAGGGTTTCTTTTGTGTGAAGAGATACAATAGCAACTCTTCTTGGGGGCAGAGGCGGGTTTCTCAAGACAGGGTTTCTCTGTGTAACAGCCCTGGCTGTCCTGGAACTCACTTTGTAGACCAGGCTGCCCTTGAACTCACAAAGATCTGCCTGCCTCTGATTCCCAGGTGCTGGGATTAAAGGTATGTGACAGGCAACTGTTATAAAGGAAAATACTGAATTGGAGCTTGCTTAGAGTTTCTGAGATCTAATTGATTATTATTGTAGGGAGCATGGCAGCATGCAGGCAAGCATGGTGCTGGAGAAAGAGCTGAGAGTTCTGCATCTTGATCCTCAGGCATCAGGAAGAGAACTGGCTTAAGAGCTTCTGAGACTTCAAAGCCCACCTCCTAGTGATGAACCACCTCAGGCAAAACTACACCTACCCCAGCAAGGCCATGCCTCCTAATAGTACTGCTTTCTATGCTATGGGGGCCATTTTTCTTCAAACCACCATACCTATGTGACTGTGTCTGATGATTTTTATGTTAGAGAGTGGAATATGATTGAGTGCTATGAAAGGGTGTGCAGATGAGGGAAGAGAAAGATAGGGGCAGGCATCACACATACAGAGTCTTCTGTGATCCACACATTGGGCTTCAGGATGTCCTAGTGGAAGGGTAGAGTCAAAATCTGCTAGAACCATGCCTGTTCATTTGACAGAAGAATACCACCAGAGACAGTTGTGTGCATGTGTATCTGGGCCATGAGAGACTAGGAGTATTTTGGGACATGAAGATGTTGGGAGTTATGTGGGAAGAAAGCTGCGAAGTCTGAATTTCTTGGACCAAGATAGTAAAGTGTGGTGCTTTTCAAGAATATTAACTTCCTAGTTAGCTTGGTACATCTAACACAATCATGAGAGCTGAGATAAAAAGCTGAGATAACAGTAGGGGCAGTGCATAGAGGGACATAAATAAATATCAGTCTTATGGCAGATAATTTGGAAGAGCTGGAAAGAGCTATACCTGGGTTGAGGAGATGGCTTGCACTAGCAAGAAAAGAAGAAAATCTTGTTAGAAGAGAAATGAGGCCTCATTTTAGAGGTAGGTCACTATAATAATCCATCCAAACTTCAGAAATGCATCATGCTAAACATGTCTAAGCAAGCATAATGCCTTAGTTACTGTTCTGTTGCTGTGACAAAGCCTTGCTGTGGTGAAACACCATGGCCAAGGCAACCTAGAAATAAAGCATTTAATTGGGGGCTGGTTTACAGTTTCAGAGCATTAGTCTATGACCACTATGGCAGGGAGTGTGGTGCCAGGCAGGCAAGCATGGTGCTGAAAGCTACAACCTGATCCACTGGTAGGCATAAGGCAGACAGAAAGAGAGAGAGACTGGGCCTAGCATGAGCTTTTGAAACCTCAAAGCTCGCAATCAGTGACACAGCTCCTCCAACAAGGCCACACTGCTGTGGAATAATCCTTCTGTACACTGTGTAAATATATGTGGTTATGACTGGTTTAATAAACAACCTAAGTGGCCAGTAGCTGAACAGTATAAAGTGGGAAAACCAAACTGAGAATGATGTGATGAGGAAAGGCAGAGTCAGGAGAGTTGCCAGCCAGATAGAAAACAAGTTGAACACACAAAATGGGATAGAAGTAAAAGCCATGAGCCTCAGGGTAGCACAGAGATTAACAGAAATAGGTTAAGTTGTAAGAGCTAGTTAGTAATAAACCTGAGCTATTGACCAAGCATTTATAACTTATATTAAGTCTCTAAGTCAGTTATTTGGGAAGCAGATGCCAGTTATTTGGGAACAAGTGGTTGGGACAAGAAACTTCCATCCATAACACACCTACTTCAACAAGGTCACACCTCCTAATCCTTCCCTAGCAGTTCCACTAAGGATCGAGCATCAAACATATGAGCCTATGGGGTTTATCCTCATTCAAACCACCATGCATACCAACCCCAGGGAAACAAGAACCTACATGTATTATGCAATTTGGGGTCTAAATGAAAGGAAGAAAAGGTATTATAGGAAACTGGCATTAACTACAGCCAATGGGCTGGCCAAAGTCATGGGATGCCATGAATTCTGGATAACTGTCTGTGGGCAGACTGTCCTATGTCATCTCCCACTACCTGTCATTCTTGTGTTTCTGTCTTTACAGACAACTTTGTTCAAGAAGGCAGACTCTGTGCACCAAAATCCAAACATCCCAGAACACAATGAGAACTAATTGAGATGCATACACTGTGTCCTCAATGACAAAACAGACTTCTAGCTTTTACCATGGGAGGTGAACCAAATCCCATAACCTGGCACAGCAAATAGTTTCACATATCAATCCATGTAGATATGATGTTTTCCTTCCATATTTGGGGGCAATTTGCATAACAGAGCACCTTGTTTAAGATATGAAAGTGGAAATTAATTCGGATCCACATAGCCATAATATACATCCAGTATTCCATAAATATCCATTAGCCTTAGTAAAGTTATAGCTTTGGGAGAATGGGGACCACAGTGGAGGTTAACACAGTCACATTTTCACTACCACTCTTAGCATTTTTCTGATTTTAAGGCATTTGTTCAAATGAGAAGACTTCTGTAGCTGAAATTCACTCCCACTGTCTCTCCCCAGGATCACACTAACTCAGACAGGATCACAAACTAGTAACAAGAGTTTGCCCCCTATGGCCAGTGTGGACAGGCTCTTGGGAATTTCTCTACCAGTTTAAGCAGCTGATATAGTTATCGGTCCTTTTGGAGCTGTCACAGGGTAAATAAAACAATATCCCCTTACTTTTCAGTCTGGTTCTTAAAGTAGGAATGAAGGGTTGACCAGCTACATGGACTGTGGTTCTGGATCTCTCCATGTAGCTCAGAGACTCACGAACTCAAACTGTTTGTGAGGACCTGTGTTGTAGTACAGACTCCTGCTATATCTCCAGAACCTGATCTTAGGTCAGCACCTGTCTCTTTGTTGGGCCACCAATGAATCCCTTAGAACTTTCGGCATAATGAATACCTGGTCAATGTCTAGGGATGGACTATGCAGACCACAAAACTTTTGTACACTGCTTATATTAGAATAAGGGGTAAATTAGGAAGATATGTGTATCTCCCTCAAAATTCACATATTAAAATACTGACCCTTAATACCACAGAATGTGACATTATTAGGAATCAGAGACCTTAACAGAGGTAATGAAAGTAAGGCTATGTCATGAGAGCAGACTCTAACTCATGATGCTATCTCCATGAAAGGAGGAGTTTTGCACATTATAGCATGCATGGATATAGGTTGTGGTGTGGTATAGATATTAAAATAATGGCCATTTACAAGCCAAGGTCTACAACAGATGCCTCCTCAGAGTATAGAAGAAACCACTGTGCCATCAGGTGGCCCGGAACTTCTAATCTCCACACTGAGGAACAAGATATTCTTGGTATTTTAGCTATGGTTTTTCAATGTGGCAGCCGTATCAATTGTTCCTATTCTGAAATGCTGTTATCACTGCTCTGGTCAGGGAAGGGTTGTTACTTTAACCTATTTCCTGAAGAGTGAGAAAACTGAAACCATTGTTAGATAATACACATGGTTTATTAACCCCAACCCTGCTGGAACCATAGTGTCCTTCTCTCTGGATTCCCATAGCTTCCAAGTGAGTCTTTATGCCCTGCTGGAAAATTTAGCTTCAAAACCTGTCATTGGAGGGTTTTTAGAGCCTACCGTACAGCATGGCTCACAGAATTCAAGTCTTGCAGGCATTCATTGAAGCCTCTAGAAGCTGGTTACATAAATACAAATCAATACAAACACTCCCCACTCTGGTGAAACTGATGCGCTCTTGGTGGCCAGGTCATTTCAGTTCTTCCTCATGGACACATCACCATGCTGTGCTATCATTGTTCTGTTCACAATGGCTAGAACATGGAAGAAGCCTAAATGGCTATTAATTGATGAATGGATAATTAAAGTGTAGTACCTATATAAAATGGAATTTTATTCAGCTGTAAAAAAAATAAAGGTGAAATTTGCAGATAAGTGTATGGAGCTGGGAAATGTTATAAAGAATGAAGCAGTTTGAACACAGAGGAACAAATATTACATGTGAAGACTTCACTCTTGTGAAGACTCTAGCATTGAATCTTCAGATTCGTGTGTTCAATTTGGAACACTTGTAGAATCTAGAAAAGTAGAACAGGACCATCGATAGGGAGGGGAAAGAAAGATCCTAAGGGAGGAGGAATAGAATGAAGGTTATATGGAGGGGATGAAAAGGAGGTTCAAGGGGACAGAAGGATGGAGAGTAGAACCGAGGAGGGATCTGGGGGGAGAAATAATTAACTCTAGTGATGTTTGGGGAAGCCATGTGGAAAATTCCTATTATATGATAGTCTGTGTGTGTGTGTTCAGTGGGAGCTACCCTACATAGATACTTATGATGACGCCAGATGCCATATATTGCTAAATGAAAACTTCACTGCCAGAAGTGTGATGCTTCCCTTCAAGTTGTCTGTCAGAGGTGTCCTAGAAACACACCCCCAAATGATAAAGGATATTGCCATTGCTCTTCATTGTCCACCTGAACGTGATGAAAAGACCCTATTACTGAAGACACCACACACATTAATCATAGCACAAAGAGAAATCAAGTAGGTACTGCCCAGGAAGTTCCTTCCTGTTGGCTATTTTTCTTTGTACTGGAAGGTGCTGTTCAAGCTGCTGGGAAAGGGGGAACGTTACCAATAATCTTGCCCAGCTGCGAACCCTGTGAACTGCAGTAATGACTGGTGTGGGAAAGTATGCTATAGTGGCACTAATTTTATTGGTTCTTATTGGAATTAAGGCCTATTCCACAGGAAGAAATGCATACCTAATACTGTAAACGTGAACTCTTGTTTTGATATCAGTTCTCATGCTGAAATTTAAATGTCTCTGGCTTCAGCCTATGACAGTTTTGTTAATTTTCTGTGAGGCTCTCATACCAGGTGTGAAATTTGACCCAGGAAATTGGTATCAAATTGTCTAGCTTACAGGACTTAGAAAAAAATCAGTTCCCATTTTAGTTGAACCATTGTGGCCATATATCAGAGGAAAAAAAGTCTAGGATGCAGACTAATCTGAAGATTTTGGATAATTTTAAAAACTGAGAATAACAGAATTGCAATTTAACAATGTGCTACAGATTTTTAGAAGCGTTTTGCTCCGCAGTCACTCCAATTTTCACCAAATAACAAAACTGTCATAGGCTGAAGCCAGAGACATTTAAATTTCAGCAGGAGAACTGATATCAAAACAAAGAGAAAGCAGTTTATTGACAGAATGACTTTGATTTTCCAGGAACTTCCTGATTCCTGCCTTGCAAACCAGCTTTAGGTAAGAAATACATGGCATTGTTATAAAACTTTCAGAGCACTCTAACAGGAGCTACCTGGAGAAGGGTTTTAGTGTTAGGAACCAAACTATTCTGGGAATCACAAGACATGGAGCAATCCCAAACCAGGTTCCCGCTACATCACCAGGAGGGAAGCAGCCATAGGAAACAGAGAAGAGTCCAACATGACGCCCAAGCTTCAGAATCACAGACTGCCAACAACAGGAGACTGGAAATGATTGGCTGATGTTTCTACCTCTCTGTGATGATGGGCAAGACCAGTCTCACACGACTTCATGAGAGTCAAGTCAGAAAGTGCTGACAGAGGCTGACAAATGTTTTGATGTCCCCCTCCCTTTCAACACAGAACTCGGTTTGCTTGTTTTCTCCCACTACGAGGCATTCCTGTGAAAGGCTACAGCATGTACTTTTGCCATTCCCCCATGTGTACGAACTAGAGTCCTCTGGACTAAATATATCTGCGGCCAACATACTACTGAAGATGGTTCAGTGAGAAGAGCTTGCTGTAGCCCACAATGACCATGATGCAAGGCCTGCCTCTGAAGCAAGTATGCCCTCACAGTCCACACACACTGAAACTCAGTCGTTAAGAGGGGATTATCTGAGCTATGACAAGGGCCACTTGCCCAGAGGCACCTGTAAAACTGCTTTAGAGGGTAAACCTCCCAGGGCACACAGTCAACATTCCTTTAACATACCCTGTGAGGAATGTGGATGCAGCTTGCATACTTCGCCAATACCTCCATGTAAACTGAGAGGACTCTCAATAGGTTCCCACTTACCGCTGGGCTGGGTTCATTGGCTCTGTTTGGATAGAAACCACAGGGCGGTGAAGAGAAACTGCCAGTACTAGATCCTTGGCAAATTTTAACCCTCAACTTCTGATGTCAGCAAGTCTTGGAAACAGTTTGAGCAGCAGGTGGCATTCTGCTGATACAGTGCATGTCTGGGCCTTGGGTATTAGAACCCTTAGCTCTAGAGTGATGCATGTTGTAGCTCTTGTCTAGGTCCAGCAGGTGTGGAGTTCTTTAGCCACTGCCATCGGTTAGTGTCATGGTTTCAGCTTAGAGTCCCGAAACCTTTGTTCCTTTAAATCACTGTCATTGTCAATGGCACAGATGCTTCCTCCACTGACTCTGCTGTTACTTCACTACTGGCTCATGCTGAAGCTGTCACCACTACTTCTTTGCTGCCTCTCTCAAGGCTCTGCCACTATCACTGCTGGCTGCTCCCCAGTTCCACCGTTTATGCAGCTTCGAGGCTGCCACTCCACTAAAGCTGTCGTCTCTCAACCATGGCAGTGGCTACTGCTTTCTTCACATTAGCTTGTTCTACTAACTGTGAATAGAAAAATTAGGCAAGGACCAGTTCAGAAACACCTTCCCCTGGGCCTCCTATTACACCACGAGGCTCGCATACACGAACCTCTGGAGAATACTTCTCATTCAAACCACACCCATAGGTTTGTAGATTTGCTTATCTGAAGTTGGCCCTTGGAATCACTTTTATTGACAAAGTGCAAATCCTGAGTTGATGTTTTAGTTAGGGTACCTGTTGCTGTGATAAAACATCATAACTCAAAGCAACTTGGAGAGGAAAGGGTTTGTTTCAGCTTTCAACTCTCAGGTCACACCCCGTCACTGGGGGTAGTCAGGGCAGGAACTCTGGGCAGGAACTCTGGAGGCAAGAACTGAAGCAGAAACCAAGGAAGAGTGCTCACTGGTTTGCTCCTCATGGCTTGCTTAGCCTGTCTTCTTATACTCTAGGACCACTGGCCCAGGAATGACACCAATGCAATGGGGAAGGGACTCTCGTCTCAATCACTAGTTAAGAAAATGTCCCACAGACCTAATGAATTACTAATTAGGAGTTAGTAATCACTAATTAAGAAAATTGCCTGCATGCCAATCCAATGGAGGTGTTTTTCTCAATTGTGGCTCCCTCTTTTCATATAACTTTAGCTTAGAGTGTGGAGAACTAAAAATCCAAGCAAGATAGTTGATTTACTGTTTTAGTGGGACTCTCTTTATTGCATTTTGAGTCCTTTTTGGAAAATATGGTTGTATCCTGAAGAGGTGAACACAGCAATTCCCTGGAGGTCAACAATCACGAGAGTACTGTCCTTTCTAAGTCTGCTGAAGCTACTCAGCAGCTGTCTTTTTGTTTCTTCAGAAGCACTAGGTTCCAGTATGAGAATCTTGGTCAGTGCCTCGTAGAATTTTGTTTTCTCATGTCACTAATTATTTAGTCTTTTGGTTACACTTTCCTGCCAGGTGTTTATGACTATATACTGATAAAATCCACTGAGATGCTTTAGGGATTATCCTTAGGGGCTTATAGAGCACCCTGTGGTTCCCATAACAACCCCCTACCTATGCATGTGGCTCCCCTTGGAAACATAAGAAACATGTCCTCATTTAACAATTCCTGTTACAGAGGATGTTATAATCCCGAGCCCTGCCTGACTTTGGAGGACATGGACTCAAATATTGCCTATCCTTTTTGTCCCTCTGTCCCCAGTGGCATAGGGAATCAAGCTGTTGGTCTTAAACATCTTGGAAGACAGTAATGTCAGCTACTTCTGTGTAATATTTAGACAAAACTTAGAAAAAAACAAAAAATCATTTTAAATAAAATTTTAAGACAGTTTCTCAAGTAGTTAAAACCTTAACAAACAGCATAAAATATAAGTAATTCTCTGATCAGACATAATATATGTTTCTTTAAACCAGTACTTGTAAAAATGTCCTAGGAGAGGACAAATTTTTTTGCTGTTGCTTTGTTTTTTGAGTTTTAAGGGTCTCAACATGTAACTATGGCTGCCCAGGAAGTCACTCTGTAGACCAGGCTGGCCTTAAAATCAAAGATCCACCTCCTCTGCCTTCCAAGTGCTGGGATTAAAGGCATAAACCACCACACCCAGCCCTGGGGACTTCGCAGGCTATAGGTCTATTTAAATCGTTCACCTGGTCTTGATTTAATTTAGGTATGTGGTACCTATTCAGAAAACTCTCCATTTCTTTTACATTTTTCAATTTTGTGGAGTACAGATCTTTGTAGTATGATCTAATGATTCTCTGTATTTCCTTGCTGTCTTTTGTTATGTCCTCCTTTTCATTTCCGATTTTGTTAATTTGAATGTTCTCTCTCTGCCTTTTGATTAGTTCAGATAAGGGTTTGTCTATCATGTTGATTTTCTCAAAGAACTAGCTCTTTGTTTAATTGATTCTTTGTATTGACTTTTTTGTTTCTAATTTTATTGATTTTAGCCCTCAATTTGATTATTTCCTGTCTTCTACTCCTCCTGGGTGAGTCTGCTTCGTTTTGTTCTAGAGCTTTCAGGTGTGCTGTTAAGTCACTAGGGTGAGATTTCTCCATTTTCTTTATGTATGCACTTAGTGCTATAAATTTTCCTCTTAGCACTGCTTTCATAGTGTCCTATAGGTTTGGGTTTGTTGTGCCTTCATTTTCATTGAATTCTAGAAAGTCTTTAATTTCTTCCTTTATTTCTTCCTTGACCCAGGGGTGATTCGTGAGTACTGTTCAATTTCCATGAGTCTGTAGGCTTTCTACAATTAGTGTTGCTGAATTCTAACTTTAAATCATGGTGATCCAATAAGACATGGGGGTTATTCCAAATTTTTTGTATCTGTTGAGTTTTGCTTTGCTTCCGAGTATGTGGTCAATTTTAGAGAAGGTTCCATGAGGTGCTGAGAAGAAGGTA